>JAXQQM020070790.1:0-81291 GCA_034641835.2 Pinus albicaulis
TGACACAACCACCTAATGATGATCCTAGACCTCCCGACACCGCCTATTCAACTCTTGGCAGATAGACACTTGTACAATTTTTACAATGATGCATTTACAATGACTTAGTACAATGATACCTTTACAATGACTGTATGCAGTGCTGCCCACTTGAAGACTTCATGTGCTGAACTTCTTGCTGTTAATATCGTCCTTGATTGCCGTTCCGTGCGATGTTACCCTCCCCATCGCACCCTTTTTTGCTTTTCTTTGCTGCCCTAGAAAGTCTGGTCCTTTGCAGCCCTTGACAACACATGATCTAGCTTTTTCTTGCCTTCTAGGATCTCGATATTGAATCTGGTGTATCTCTGTTATTTCAGCTCCCCAATATGTGATTTTCGGTTCTGTAGTAGTACTCTAAGTCTTCTTTCCAATTCCACAAGTCTGATCCAATTTGGATTCTTCAAGAGAGAGTTATGCCCAATCTCTCACAATGACATAATTATGGACTGTTTTAGTAGAGCGAACTTGTACGACGTGCCACGTGTCACTGTTTCTTCATTCGGCTCTGAAATTGATACAGCGAAAACTACAGTCTGTGCACTATCTGCTACTTATTATAGAATTCCAATCTGATACTCAGAGAGAGAGTTATGACGATTTTCCCAAGGTCACTTCTTTGAGATGAAGTTCAGGAGCCTGCAAAAACACTGACTTCCACAGATCATATCTCCTAAAATATTGCGCACCCTGATCTAAAATTTTTACAGGAGCTTCTGAACCTTCGTAGAAAAAAATTTAGAGCGCAAATTCCACGATGACCTGTTTCAGGTAGCGAAATCCCTACAAAAGGAGGATATGAGAATCACAATTTATATAAATGCTTAGGTTGAAAGGGACTTCAACAAGTGAACGTGGAAGGGATTTTAGGAGCTTAAAAATTATTAATTATTGACTTTTCAATGACCCATGCCACAACCCCATGGGGTTTTAGCACAGTAACTGGGGTTACAAACTTCAAACATGAACATCTCTCAAACCGTGAAGAATTACGTGGTGTGTCGTATATCAACGGAAACATCTCGACAAGTAGAAACCATCAAAAGAATTCTTGACCCAGAATATAGTAATTTGGTAGGTCAAAATTCCCATGAAATATTAGGGTAAACCCTGGTGCTACTTGGGTTGACATCAATGACAACCGCTAATCAACAATCTCCCCCTTTGGCATTGATGGCAACACAAGTACTCCCCCTGCGATCATGACACCTCTTCCTACAACATTCTCTCCCCCTTTGACATCAATGGAAAAGGGTAACTCCCCCTGACACACAACCATCCTGCGGACCTATGCACACTTCCACTCCCCCTGACACACAACCATCCTACGGACCTGTACACACTTCCACTCCCCCTTTATATTCTGAATAAGGAAAATCTAATGAGAACTTGGGAGAATCTCAAGCTTCTGGCGAAGATATTCAAATGCTTCACGAGGTAAAGGTTTAGTGAAGATATCAACGATTTGTTCTTTTGTACCAACATACTCAAGTTTGATATTCTTTTCAACGACTTGTTCTCTAACAAAATGATATTTGATCGGAACCAACTTTGTGCCATAACCAGCTGTAATCTTCTTTAGCTAGTAGACATTCTTTAGTTGCTTCATCCAAAACATATATGTCGTTTGGAGCTCGACTTACTGTAGCTACAATTTTACTATACCTGCAATTCCTGATTTCACATTTTGTGGAGTTGAATAGCATTGTGTGTTCTTGATCACACATGTGTCCAACACTGAGCAGATTGCGATTCATGTTTTCAACCAATAGAACATTCTAGGCTATAACATCTTTGCTTCCGAGTGACGGTACTTGATCCTATAACATTTGAAGATCCATCATTTCCAAAGGATACAGTTCCATCCTTCTTCTCTTTCAGAGATACAAATTTCCTTCTATCCCCAGTCATATGCGTTGAGCAACCACTATCAACATACCACACATCTTTGTTGTTTTGAGACTTGAGAGCGAGAGAACAATTATTAGTCTTCTTCTTCTTCCATGTTTGTTCGTTTTGTGGCTTCGAAGATTCCTCTGGAGGATTTTCAAGTCTGCATTCTCTGGCTATGTGTCCAAAGTTCCGACATTTGTAACATTCCATATTATTTCTTAAATGTTCAAATCTATTGATGTTTCGTTGAGCCCTGGGAGGTTCATATTTAAAAGATCTCCTGGAATTGTATTGGTTCCTAGGGTACGTGTGACATTATACAGCTTTATGACCAAATTTTCCACATGAATAACAATAGGCATGAAAAATATGTTGGTACCTGGATGGAAATCTTCGTCAAGGAATCGTCTTCCAAGGATGTTCTTGCGAATCTTGTCCAGTGAAGTTTACATGCATGTCAGATCTCATAGGTTCATTGTATTTTGTTGTAGAAGGTCCTACTTCTTCTTCTTTGTAACCGAGGCCAGTTCTGTCATTGTAAGATCGTTGATTGTTTATGAGTTCTTCCAATGCCCTTGAGCTATTGGCATAGTTTTGGACAGTTTTTCCCTTCTTCACTTCCTTATGCAGCAAGACTACTTTGGCTTCTAATGCTTCCCTTTCTTGGTTGCTTTCTTCCAACTTCTTTTGAAGTGACTCTTCAATACATTTTTGTTCTTCAACTTCAATTTTGAGACCTTGAACTTGTTCTTCAAGAGTATTGGAATGGATCTTCTCAGCCTTGAGCTCTTTTATAAGCTTGATTGCCTCCTTAGAAAATTCTTCTATGTTCAACCCTTCTTCTTCGTTGCTTGATACCTCTTGTTTATTGTGCTTGGTTGTAAACAATACTCTCTCATTGGCTTCTTCTTCACTGTCACTGTCTTCATCAGATGATGAGCTATCTTCTTTAGAGAGAAAGTTCCTTTTGGATCCTTTCTTTTTTTCTTTCTTGTTGAATTTCTTCAAGCCTTTCTTTCCTTTTGAGTTGCCATCACCCTTCATTTTGACATTTTGCTGTGCGAAATGCCCAACCTCACTAGAGCAAATGTAAACATATATCAATGGAAGCTTACCTTTGAATTTTCCTTTACCAATTTTTAGTTTTGTAAGTACATATATTCTTCATCTGAAAGACCTTCTTCATCATCTCCCTTTTCTTCACACTTGCAGGTGCATGTCTTTTCAATTGAAAGTTGTTTGTCCTTATTGGTTTTCTTAGATGCAACGAACGCAGTTTCTAGATGCGAGTTAGAGTTGGAAATACTGAGAGGGGGGGTGAATTAGTATTCCTTTCAATTAAAGCATTAGTTAATCTTCAATTATTATCAGTGTTTGTACAATGATAGCAGTAAACAAAAGGAACACAAATGCACACAGTTTTTAAGGTGGAAACCCTCTTCGGGACAAAAACCACCTGAATGCTTTCCTAATAATTCTTTAATATTCAACTCCAACTGAAAATAAAGCTCCAACTTCCTAGATTCTAGAAAAGCATTCTTCTCCAACTCCCACTAGATGGACGCTCCAACGCCCGAGATTCTTCAGTAGTCAACTGAACGGATGCCCCAACACCCAATGAGCTACAACTCACCCTAGCTCCACCCTACCACCCTAAAGTTTTCACAGGCTTGAACCTGTTGGTGATTTCATGCACCAGCCTAGCACCACCCTACTACCCTATAGAAGAATAAAACAAGAATGGACTCCCGTACAAGGGAAAATGGTCCACTTTACAATGATATAGAATGATGTAGAAAAAGAAGACACACTAGACCATAACCCCAACTATGACACAACCACCTAATGATGATCCTAGACCTCCCGACACCGCCTCTTCAACTCTTGGCAGATAGACACTTGTACAATTTTTACAATGATGCATTTACAATGACTTAGTACAATGATACCTTTACAATGACTGTATGCAGTGCTGCCCACTTGAAGACTTCATGCGCTAAACTTCTTGTTGTTGTTCTGCACCTTGATTATTGCTCTTGTCATGCTACCCTCTGCTGCACCTTGCTTTGCTTTGCTACCCTAGAAAGTTTGGTCCTTTGCAGCCCTTGACAACACATGATCTAGCTTTTTCTTTCCTTCTAGGATCTCGATATTGAATCTGGTGTATGTCTGTTATTTCAGCTCCCCAATATGTGATTTTCGGTTCTGTAGCAGTACTCTGAGTCTTCTTTCCAATGCCACAGGTCTGATCCAATTTGGGTTCTTCAAAAGAGAGTTATGCCCAATCTCTCACAATGACCTAATTATGGACTGTTTCAGAAGAGCGAACTTGTACGGCGTGCCACGTGTCACTGTTTCTTCATTCGGCTCTGAAATTGATAAAGCGAAAACTCCAATCCGTGCACTATCTGCCAATTTTTACAGAATTCCAATCCAATACTTAGAGAGAGAGAGTTATGACGATTTTCCCAAGGTCACTCCTTTGAGATGAAGTTCAGGAACCTGCAAAAACACTGACTTCCACAGATCATATCTCTGAAAATATTGTGCACCCTGATCTGAAATTTTTACAGGAGCTTCCTCGGGATTTCGGCTTCGCCTCATAAACATTTCAGCTTTTGAACCTTCGTAGAAAAAAAGTGCGAGATAAAATGCCACGATGACCTGTTTCAGGTAGCAAAATCCCTACATAAGGAGGATATGAGGATCACAATTTATATAAATGCTTAGGTTGAGAGGCGCTTCAACAAGTGAACGTGGGAGGGATTTTAGGAGCTTAAAAATTATTAATTATTGACTTTTCAATGACCCATGCCATAAACCCATGGGGTTTTAGCCCACTAACTGGGTTTACAAACTTCAAACATGAATATCTCTCAAACCGTGAAGAATTATGTGGTGTGCCATATATCAACAGAAACATCTCGACAAGTAGAAACCATCAAAAGCATTCTTGACCTAGAATATTGTAATTTGGTAGTGTTGTCGCACAGATTGTCTAGGCACCGCGACAACGGCTCAGATTGGGCGCTGTCACCTTTATCCTCAATCTCTCTATTTAAGCTGTCTCCTTGCAAACTAAGGGAGGTAGACCCTATTAGAAATGAAGAGGAAGAATCCAGGAGACACAGCTAAAACATCCAAATACTTGATAAAATGAACGAGATTCCACAGATCTAAATTAGATTTCACGTTTAAGACCAGTGCCTTATGGAGTCAAACAAGATCCTGTTATGCAATTATAAACAAGTAAGTGACGATTAACTGCTGCTTATTAACACGATTACTCATAAGGATATTTAATTGAAAATGCCACAACCCTGAATAACTATAACATGAGAATGCCAGATGCTTGAAAGATTTCCGAAATTAAGATGTTCCAATATGACCTAGTTCGAAAATTAAAGTGCTCCACAGTCAAACTTCAGATGGAAAAATTAAGCTCATTTGACTATAGAACTTAGAAAAATTTTAGAATTTTGAAATATATATATATATATATATATATATATATATATATATATATATTTTAAACTAATTAAAAAATCTAAATATAAATAAAAGTTCTGATCTAAAAATTAAATCTAAAACTAATCTAAAAATTAAAATCGAAATCTAAAATGAAAATTTAAAATTGAAAGTCCTAAACTAAAATCACAAGTTACACAATTTAAAACTAAACTAAATGAAACCTAAACTAAAAAAAATCGAATCTAAAATTCTTAAGACTTCCGCTATACTAAAATTAAATCTAACGAATAGAATCTACGACTAATACTATCAACATCTAACTATACAATAAATTTAAAAATAAACCCTTTACAAAAGAAACATCGATGTGAAAAATTAACTCGTCATGAATTTGAAATGTCTGCGTCTTATGGTTTTGCAGGTTGGACGCTGGACGGCGGACGGAGGGCTCACGCCTGGTTAAGGAAGAAAAGATGGTGGACAAGCAAGGGGAGGCACGGAGGGTCGACGAGAATGCAGAAGGGTTGCGAGACGGTTTGACGGCAGGGATAGTCTGTAACGTATGCACTTGTATATATTTTTATTTTTATTTTTTGTGCCTTGATGCAGGTCGAGAGGGACGACAGTTTGAAAAACGAGGAGCAGAGGACGGTGGAGAGGAGGGCAGCAGATGAGAGAAGAATGCAGGTCGATGGGAAACGCCAGGTCAAAACAACACGTGGAAATAAACTGAGCAGTGAATTGAGGAAACGGATAGCTTGATGGAAACAATGCAGCGAATAAGCCCATAAATCTAAAAAAGTTTTCTTGAAACTCAGATCTCATACACCTCTTTAAATCAAATGACGCTCAGATGCTTATGCTCCTTTAAATCAAATGTCGCCCAGCAAATTTAAACTTTCCCAATTTACGCTCCTTAAATTGAAACAATATCCAGATTCATCCACAGTTGTAATTTGAGACCAGATCTGGCCTATGGAGGCTAGATCTGGCTCAGATCTATAAAAAAATTCGATTTGAACCCTGAACCTGTAAGAAATCAGCCAGATCTGAAGATACACACCAAGCAACGATTAAACCCTTACAATTCTAAAAGAAAATTTACAAATTTACAACTAGTTTACAGATTTAAAACCCTCATGGTCAGATTTGAAATCCATTTTAGCACAGTTTAGAAATTAAAATTTTTAAATGAGAGGCACAAGCCTTCGAAACCCTGCAAAATCACAAATATCGTAAGATAGACCTGGAATTTAACAAATAAAGAGCTTATCAGATTTATGTTTATTGAGAGTCGGCTGGTCCAACCGAAGACTTCCCCAGACGCCCAATCTAAAAAAAATTTCCCTGCACACTTAGATCTGAATCTTAGATTGATAGAGATTTAAGAAAACAACATGAGACCTTTGCAGAAAAATCAGAATGTTATTTTATAAACCCAGAAAACTGCACAAGATACCTGTATGCAGATTAATCCATGAAGGCCATCAACCATAAAATACAAGAAACAAAGTAGCAGAGTTTAGAGACAATTCACTGCATAGATTCTATAGGAAGGAACATCCATTAGAACCTTAAAGTCTTTATGCTTTATTCTCAAAATTTACAAGAGTCGAAGAATAAGCACGATCTCGAGGACAGGATGATTCAAGAATGACAAAGACCTCTAAATTTATAGGACCAGATCTCTAACGGCTAGTTTGGATGATCCTCGTCAAAATAATCTCAACCGTCCAAAAGATTTAATTATCTTTTAATCCGGAGCGTTGAAATTAAATTTTGGGGAAAAACGAATTTATCATTTAATTCAATTTTAATTAACTCAAAAATACTATTTTTGAGTTAATTACCCCAAAATTTTGACTTTGACTTAACCACCAAGGCCCAAGGGTCCAATATTTCTTAAAATTCTCAATATTCCCTTGGTTTGGGGCTTTCAAAATCATTTTCCAAGGACCTACAAATTTTGCCTTTAAAGATTTAATCCTAATTTAGGACCCTAAATTAATTAAATTTCTGGTTTAGGATTTTATTAATTAATTGACCAGAAAATTTAATTAATTGACTAAGAGGGGATTATAATTATTTTTCCAACCCTCTTTTACATGAGATAATACATTTACATACATGAAGGGGGAAAACCCATTCGTATAGACCCTCAAATAAATATCACCTCGTTACTCAAAATATGATTCCAGAGACCAAGTAGCTCAAACTACTTTTACAAGGACTCCTAGAGAACACTAGGACTTCACTTAGCATGTCGATGACAAAATCCACTCCTAGTCAGTGAGGCCGGAGGAAAATTTTGCCAATCATTTCGTGAATCAAAAATACAAAAACTCCAGATAGAGATCATCAACAACATACTAGGCTTACCTAGGTTGTTACATACATTGACGGTCTTACTTAGATCATTTACATCATAACATGGAGAATGGGTTTACATCATTTGTAAAACTGTCAACTGTTGACTAACGATGGAAACTGAATAGCGCAACCACGTCGAACATGACGAATCCCATTTGAAAAAATGGGGGTGTACTGCTATGGGGTAGTTGACAAAGTGCGGTCAACAGGTAGGTCAAAATTCCCATGAAATATTGGGGTAGCCCCTGGTGCTGCTTGGGTTGACATCAATGACAACTGCTGATCAACAGTGAGGACTTGAACAGGGTGAGCCCTTGCAAGACGGGCCTCACCAACCTTGACGCCCTCCCATGGCGGAAGAAAAGAAAGACGAGGAAGCAGGAGATCCTTTCAAAATTTTGCTCGAAGAGGCCCTCAAGTGACAAGGGAACGAGACGTTAAAAAACTCTTCCCATATACTTCGGCAAGTATCAGCAACCGATGCATCCTCATCCAGCAGTCACTTCGAAGGCACTGCCCCCTTTAAGGAACAAGTTAACTTTGACATTCCCATATTTTAATTCCAGATAGATGCAGATGTCGTAGATAGACGGTTAAACCTACTGGAAGGATATTTTTCGGTCTATAATTTTTCCAATAGGGAAAAGATCAATGCTTCCCCCCACATCAAGGACTAGAGGGAAACCAATGTGAACTGAGGGACGAGAAGGAACCCTCACTATTTTCAGTCGCACCCACTTGGAATTATTTTTGAGACGTCGTCAAGCAACAACATTACCGTGTCAGAAGCTATGAAGATAATTACATAAAATGGACCACACTGTGGCAAGAAAAGGACCAAGACGTGCTGGAGTTCAGAAATATTTTTCATACCTTCCGCACGAAGTTGTGTATCAAGGATTCTGAGCGACATTGGTAATCAAGTACCGGGGTTGTCTACATAAATACATCCAGGTATAGATGGAGTTCCTGGACATCTCATTGCTTGGCACCGCATACCAATATGTTGCCAATATCAAGCAGAAATCGAAACATAAGAAGCGAGACTTTGGATTTGCGAATCCAAAACGGGGAAAATACACCACCCACAAACTCAGAACAAAGGATAGAGCCAAGGTGGGGTGACCCTGGACAACCCATCGATGCCACAAGCAAAGAATAGCACCACGAAGACGAAGAACATAGGGAAATGGTGTGAGTTCCAAAAGAGCCCCACTCACAACACAAATGAGTGTCGTGCCAAATAGTCACTCATGGTCGAGCTGAAAACTTCAGAGTCAGATGCATGTTCTGACTATGAGTTGAAACCCAACAAGGGGAAGAAAATTACCGATGCAGAGCCTAGCACCACCGTTGCCACTACCAAGGTCCAGAAGATTGAGCTCGAAAATCCTGAGGAGGGGGAGCGTCTCTTCCACTCACGGATGTGGGTGAAGGGTTCTCAGTTGCATTTCATTGTTGACAGCGGGAGCCAAAAGAACCTCATCTTAGCTAAGGTCATGAAGTGGTTGGGCCTATCGGAAAAACCACACCTGCAGTTGTACACCATTGGATGGCTCCACGAAGGGCGAGATCTCTGCATTAGCCAGCTATGTCGTCTACCCTACAACATCAAACCCTTCATGGATAAGGTATTGTGTCATGTTGCTCCTCTTGAAGTTTGTGATGTATTATTAGACCAACCATACTTGTGAAAGTGTCATGTTTTGTACCAGACCAAGCCTCGCACTATTTTTATTAGTTTGGGCATTAAGCTATAGATGATTCCAGAGGTATTTCCGCCTACTACCATTTCTTTGATCTCTACTAAGCAATGAAGTAAGATCATCTACCAGACTGAAAAATTTATTTTCTTTTTGATTCGCTCTCAAACTAATCCATCGTCCCATATCCATCGTCCCTAGGAAGCGTTCCTCCATGCAGCAAAAGCTGGTGGATAAGGTTGTGGAAGAAGACAGGGACATCTTCTCCTCACCCCAAGGCACCTTTGCACTGTCAGGTCAAGCATTCGATCGATCTAAACCTCTACCCAATGGGTCGATATACCATCGCTCTCTTCTGGAAAATGAAGAAATCAAGCAGCAAATCCAGGAGTTGCTACAAAAAGGGCACATCCGATCAAGTTCCTCACCTTGTGGGAGCCTAATTGTACTCGTACAGAACAAGGATGGGACATGGAAACTCTACATTGATTATTGGGCACTAAATAAAATAACTATCAGGCAAAAGGTATCTAATCCCATGGATTGATGACCTTCAAGACCAACTCAAGGGGGCCAAGTACTTAAACAAAATTGATTTCCAATAGAACCCACGGATGTATGGATTCTGGAAGACTGCCTTCAAATCCGAGGACCTTTTTGAATGGTTAGTCATGCCTTTTAGGTTGACAAATTCCCCTGTAACATTTATGAGGCTAATGGATGACATCTTATCTCCCTTCACCAACTCGTTCGTGGTTGTATTTCTAGACGACATCCTCATCTACAGCAAGAGTTGGGGTGAACACTTGCAACATATTCGGCAGGTCCTTCAAACTTTGCGACAACACAAACTATGTGCCAACATGGAGAAATGCACCTTTGGCATGAACCAAGTCCAATATCCGGGTTACATTATTAATGAGCATGGCGTGCATGCAGATCCGGCTATGATTCAAGTCATTCAAGATTGGCCAGCCCCGACCACTCTAATAGAGCTTCGCAACTTTCTGGGCCTTGCCAATTTCTATTGATGGTTTGTGTTGGGATTCTCTCATATCACTTAGACTTTTGAGTTAAGTTACCAAGAGCGAAGCGAAAGCAAAGTTTTTCTGGTCCAAGTCCCAACAGAAGGCGTTCGATGAGCTGAAGCACCGCCTTTGTTTTGCACCCGTGTTCACATTGCCAGACTTGCAAAAACTATTTGAAATTGAGACAAATGCTAATTGTGCAATTCTCACCCAACAAGGAAATTCAGTGGCCTATCATAGTGAGGCACTCTCTGATACAATTCAGAAATACCCCATTTAGGATAAAGAGATGCATTACATCGTGCAGGCTTGCCAGCAGTGGAAAGATTACATTATGAGGAAGGAGACAATCATCCACACAGATCGCCGACCTCTCCAATTTCTACAGACACAACGGAAGTTGTAGAATGACTACCATCATAAATGGTCCATTTATTACAACAGTTTCATCTGAAAATTAAGTACAATAAGGTTTGTCATGTCCCCCATTTTATTTTCCTCTATAGTAAAGCCAGGATGGGTTTCCAAGGTATGTGATGGCCAAGCCGCAAGAGCAGGATTATGTCATCAGGGGTCTTGGAGGAGCTTTGAGGGATTTTTATGGGATCTGATGCCATTCGCACAATTTTTTTTTCGTTCAATTGCATTCCGACAACTTTCAAAAAACAAAGTTATTAATGGGCCTGACTTAATTAATTACACTTGAGGTGACATTCCAAGAGAAATATTTGATGGAATACCTCAGTGTAATAGCTCATTGGAACTGGAATGAAAATATCTATAAGCTGGGATGCTTAGAAGTGACTTCCAGTGGTTGGAGAGAGTATGGTGGGTGATTGACCATTTTCCCAGATCAAAAAACACTTTAATTAGTCACTTAATTAAATTAAAAGAGGGGAAAATAATTAATTGAAGGAAAAATGGCCAAAAGTGACTGAGTGAAATAAAATAAAATTAAAAGTCACTTAGATGGAATCAAAAAGGAGTTTCTAGAATAATATTAAAATAATCAAAATAAGGTGCTTCTAGAGACTTGGAGATCTATCTATCAAGTCCTTAAAAGGAAGAGGAGGAGATCATTTGGGACATCCTTGAGTTGTGATATTTTCTTATAGAGAGGTTTGGAGAACTAGGAGTTCCCAACTTCAGCATTAGCCCCAGGAAAAAAACCCTCAAGTGATTGAGTGAGAGTGGACGAGAAACCATCTCTCCCCTAAGTGAATTCATCCAGAATTCCCAAGTGCTTTCATCAGTTCAGTTTATCTTTGGAGGCCAGCTGCGACATTATTGTATATCTTTGGAGGCCATCACCTCAGCCATTCTCAGGTTCTTGTATCAACTTATTTCATATTAATAAAATGGGTTTGAGTTCTTCTACATGTCTTTCTTGTCTATTCTTAAGTTGCATATTTAATTTCTTGTTTTTGTCGTTAATTTGGTAGTTCAATGTGTGC
Organism: Pinus albicaulis; assembly: GCA_034641835.2. NCBI lineage: Eukaryota > Viridiplantae > Streptophyta > Pinopsida > Pinales > Pinaceae > Pinus > Pinus albicaulis. The sequence goes on from JAXQQM020070790.1 coordinate 11,959, forward strand.
GGATTGTTTTTAAAATTACTGGTATGAATTTTGGGAGAAAAAATATATTTTTTGAAGCATTATCTGGAAAAGAATTTATTTGGGTCATTACAGTGGTATTAGAGTTGAGTTGTAGATTGTATTTTCCAGTTTTGTGATTAAATTCATGGTTGAATTTGTGCAAATTGTTATTTAAATTCACGACATAATTTTCAGAAGCAATTTTCAGCAAAATTTATATTTGGGGCATCACAAGGGAAACACCAATAATGTTGCAGATTGCCTCAATCGGCCACCTGTTGTGGCACTGAGCATTGTTCTTGACTCTTGTGGGCACGAGACTTCTGGATGGTCGCTGCTATACAAAAATGATCCATAATTCGCCACCGCATACCAGATGTTGATGGATGTCAAGCAAGTTCCAGACTTCCACCTCCAGGATGCATTGTTATGCCACTTGGGACAACTTTGTGTTCCTTCAAGTGAGTGTGCCAAGATGATTTGGGAGGTGCACTACAGCTAGATCATAGGACACTTTAGTATAGCGAAGACAGTTGTAGTGCTATTGAAGTATTTTTATTATCCAAATCTCCGATAGGATATTCGAAAATATTTCAGATCCTTCACTACCTGTTCCATAGCCAAGCCAACCATTAAGAAGCAAGGTCTGTATATTCCTCTGCCTATGTCTAGTCGGCCTTGGGAATCCATCTCCATGGACTATATGTTTGGCCTTCCTTCTACCAAGCATGGTAACAATTGTGTATTTGTGGTTGTCTACAAATTTTCTAAGATGGCCATATTGGCTTCTTGCAAGAAGAATATCATAGTGGAATCCACTGCCAAACTCTTCTTTGAACGAGTGTGGGTTCATTTCGGGGTCCAGCAGACCATTATATCAGATCAGATAGTAGGTTCCTAAGCACATTTGGTCGAGCCTTTGGTCATTGTTGGACACCAAGCTCACCAAATCAACTGCATTCCACCCATAGACTGATGATGAGACATAGGATGAGAGACTTCCCTATGTGTAACACAACTATAATAGAGCACTCCATACCTCGACTGGCCACAGCCCCTTTGAAGTGGGCCTAGGATTTCAACCATTATGTCCCCTTGATGTTGCACTGCCTTTTCCAACTACATAGAAAGGATCTTCCCATGTCCAATTCGAAGTTGATAAAGCCACCAAGGTTATTACGCGCATTCAACACCTCCGCCAGCAAGTTCCACAAACAACGAAATGATCAACATCGGGTGCCACATAAATTTCAGGTGGGTGACAAAGTTTGGTTGCATTTTCAAAAAGAACTCCTTGCCAGAAACCATTAGAAGCTTCGACCACTTTGATACGGACCTTACACCATCACCAAGGTTGTGGGAGACAACGCTTTCAAGCTCAGTATTCCCCCATCCCTTGGCTTGCACTCCGTATTCAATGTGGACCGCCTTCGGCCATCCTTTCCACCATTGTTGGACACATTCGACGTTGCTAAGCAACTGACACCAACAGAGCTCAACCCAGACTACATTGAACAAGCCACAACTAATCAGATCATGGGCATTGATAAAAAACACTAGCAAGCAGAGGATTCAACTAAATTGATTATGACCCCGGGAATTTGATGTACCAACTAACCCCAACGAGGCCCACAATCGTTTGCCACTTCATCTCCTAGGGTTAGGTTTTTGGACGTTTAAGGTTTTCCCTTTTTTCCCAATAATAAAAAGACCTTCGAGCCTCATTGTAACACAGTTCAAAAGGTATTTAGTCGACACATCTCTTCTTAGAGATAAGCTACCATTGCTCGAGCTAGTTTGTTTCCATTTTGCTTGTAAACAATTTTCAGTATTTCTTATTATTTAATTCAAGTTCGGTTTTCGCTGTAGTTCTCTGTTTCTGGTTAAATCTGTATTTCATTTCATTCCTGTATAAATTTGGATCAAGCTATGGGGCGTGCATCCTACCGTCGGAATAGGCATGACAAGAACAATCAAATGAAGATGGGCTTGAGCCCAGAAATATTGATTTTCCTAATCAAGTTACTCAATGAAAGTGGGGCTTCTTCTAGTTGTTTCTTGGGTTGACAACAATGACAACCAAATTCCAACATTTAATTCATTTCTTTGTCTATCCATTTGGGAAACCTAACACGAGTATTGACTACATTTATCAAGCTATAGTTGATTTTCTTGGCGAAGGTGCTCTTTTGAAGACCCCTTCTTGTAGGGTCTTGGTCTTCATTGTTTATCTTGATTAGATAGGACATTATTGAGACTTTGGCACTAGTCTCCTTACCCTTTCATTCCTTTTGGTGCTTATCTGATAACATGTAGATATATTAATTTCATTGAGGTAATCGTACATTATTTTCAGCCTAATACATTTTTGACAACATAAAATGCCATTCAACATCTGCTTTATTCTTTCTGGTAGAAGGGTAGTTGGAAGAGGCTTTCCATCCAAGAAAGGTCTTGAAAATCAACACATTATAAAATTTTATCTTGTTACAAACACCTTTGTTTCCTCCTCTAACAGGACATTAAAAGAAAGGACTACAGAAAACACAAAAAATGCCATTACTTACCTAATCAATTTAATATTTTAGATCATTCTCAACTCTTAACATCCCAATAAAATTAAGCCTTGATCTCAATGTTATTGTCCTCATACATTGAATATATATGAACCACATCCTTGACATGAATGCCTTCCGTGTCTCAAATACAAACAGAGAATTTTATAATGAAGTCAAAAGAATGCAACATGAGATGAATATTGAGGACTCACTGGTATGGCTTTCCACGCAAGTTATCACTGGATTGGCCCTTACTGCACATATTTATCATAACAAATACAATAAAAAAATCATAAACATTCTTCTAAAAAAATGTCAAATTACAGAATTCTAAAGAAACATCAAGAGTGTTTGACTACTATTGAACCAACTTTAATGACTACAAAAACTACACCTAGAAAATATATTATATTGTCTTCATGTTTCTCATTTAAGACACTCAAGTTCATTTGACTCCTTACAAATTATACAACAATAATGCAAGATAATCACACCCTGGAATTAAAAAAGAGAGTAGCAACCCATAGAACTTAAGTCAAATGGAGTTAAAAAGTTAGATTTGCAATTAATTTGGTACCTAAAGTCATAACCAGTACTTATTCATAACCATAAAACACTTAATCTTTGTTAAGGTAAAAACAGGAAAATAAATAACATTTGTCATACGTGGCCATTTTATACAAGTGACATGTGACCAATCTAATATAAATGTTAAATTAGATATGAAGTGGTTAATCCACCGTAACCCTCTAGGAGCAGCATCAAAAACATGCTAAGTATGGTGAATTATAGTATGTGAGAGATAAGTAACAGTTGGCAGACAAATACAAAATATGGTCATTTTATTCCCATTCCATTTCATCTCTTTCACACATGTAAATGTGACCTAAAAGTATGCAGTATCAGGGAAGGACTGTGGAGACAAAAAGCCTATGAGAAGCTTTCAGGAATAAGAGGATCTGAGGACTGAGAAGGAGACAATTAGAGAAACAATAAATTATAAAAGGAAGGTTCATTAACTTGCTAAAGTTTGACCTTTGGTTTGAGTAGTTTTGCTTAAAAATTAAAAACTCATAGAGGCTTTGAAGGAGGTACCAAAGAGTTTTGAAATTAGACATTGCATTCCCATTGAAAATACCAGCAGGATGGGATGACACATTTTGTAATATCCCAAAAAGGGAATGGACAGCAATACAAAGCAACATAAACAAAAACTACAACAAATAGAGATACACCATAAAAATTACTGGAAACAATTCAGAAAAGCTGAGCCATTTTATTATATCTCCGGAAATAAGGAATGAGTACAAAAGGTGATCAGAATGATGGCACCTTGACCTGCTCAAGGCAAGCTGAAATATCTCTCCAAACCCTGCTATGGAATGACTGCTCCTCTAGTGACTGCATAACTCTCTGGGTTGTTGCTGCTGCTAGAAAATTCTGCTACTGGTTGTTCCCCCGCTCAGAAAATTCTGAAACTCCAGCTATGAGCTCTCCTCCTAAAACCTAGAAAAACCCACGAAGGAATCCCGGAAAGGCTGACCCCCGAATTTGAGCCCCTTGGGGAAATTACGCACTCCTGGTGAGTACGCTGGCCTCTGAGCTGATCTTCTAGAAATACCGGCCTCTCACTACTATGAAACTCAACTTGTGAAGGATTCATCCCCTCACACTTCTCCCGAACTGAAACTCCTAAGTCTCCCTCAGACCCGGAGCTACTCTCCTCCAAAACTGCGTAATCCCTTTGAGTGATTGCGCGGCCTAGTGAGCTGCGTAACTCCTGAAGGCTGGCTCTTTGATCTCTGCTTTGAAAACTAATGATGAAGCTCCTCACCTGAGTGAGCACTCGAAGACTTAGCTAAACAGCATAAGCGTGCTCAATATCTGTTAGACAGAAATTCTGAAGATGAATGATAGCATGAATGAGAAGCCAGACCCTCACTCCCTTATATGCTTGTGACCACAACGTTCCCTTGGGCCCCACTGCACTGCGCTGTCCTCTTTGCCACGTTGCCCCTGCCTACTCTGCGATGTCTGGCCCACGCTGCCACTGGGCTGCCTAGCCCACGCTGTCCCTGCACTGCCACTAGGTCCCCCCTGGGCCCTACGCTGAATGTGTTATGTTATCCAAGTAACTTTAGGGAGATTATTTTCTCTTAAGTTGGGTTATGGGTCCCAAAACCCTTTTTATGTATGGTTGAACATTAGAAAGCAAAAATCTGAACAAAATTAATATTGCCAATTAGTTGCTGCTAATTGGGAATATTACATTCCTCTCCACCAAAATGTTGCTTGTCTTCAAGCAACTGCAAGCATGGATGCTGCAGGATCTTCTCACCCTCCCAAGTGGCATCCTCATCCGGAAGGTTCCTCCATCTCACCAAGTACTCCTTGATTGTTTTGCTCCGCAACTGTCTCTCCTGGGTGTCTAAAATAGCCTCCAGCTGTAACACCAGATGCCCCTCATCATCTGTGGGTGGGAGCTCACCTGTTGCAGTCACCTGCTGTCCCAAAGCCTTCTTCAGGCATGACACATGGAAAATATTATGTATCCTGCTCCCAGCCGGCAATTCCAACTCATATGGAACTTCTCCTACCCACCTGCTCACTTTGTAAGGCCCATAGAAGCGGGGCTTAAGCTTTTCAGCGCCCTTTTGCTTCAGCGTAGACTGAATGTATGGTTGAACTCGGAGGTAGACCAAGTCACCTACCTCAAACTGTCTCTATACACACCCTCTATTTGCATACAGTTTCTGTTGATTCTGTGTTGTAGCCAGGTTGTCCTTAAGAGCCTAGAGTATATCTTGGCTCTCTTGGATCAAGTCCTTGGCCCTGGGGGCCTTGCTAGCTCCAAAAATAACATTAGCAAAAGTCAGAGCATTATATCCATACAAAGCATAAAATGGAGAAATACCGATAGACATATGGAAAGTGGTGTTGCAGCTGTATTCTCCCAGGTGATGCCAATGCAGCCATGCCCTCTATTGCCCCATGACATAGTTCCACAAGTAGCCTTCCAACCACTTATTCACTATCTCTGTCTTCCGATCCGTTTGTGGGTGGTAGCTGGTACTGAGAGTTAACTCGGTACCCACCAAACGAAAGAGCTCCTGCCAAAAACTGCCCATGAAACGGCTGTCCCTGTCACTGACTATGGTCTTGGGGAGACCATGCAGTCTGAAAACATCACGGAAGAATAGCTCAGCCACCTGTGAAGCTGTGTACCGTGCGGATGTGGCAAATAAATGGGCATACTTTGTTAGTCGATCAAAAACCACAAAGATGCAGTCCTTGCCTTGCACTGTGGGAAACCCTGTGATGAAGTCCATGGAGATGCTTTCCCACTTTCCTTCCGGAATGGGAAGTGGCTGTAGCAAAACAGCAGGGTGGCTCATCTCCCCCTTATTCCTCTGACACTCTTCGCACTCCTTGACATGTCGGAGTACGTCCTCTTTGAAGCCTCTCCAAGAGAACCTCTCCCTGGTGGCTCTGTAGGTCTTTGTGAACCACTGGTGGCCTGATAGCGGCGAATCATGGGATGTGCACAATATCTTCTCCTTGAGTTGGGAATTACCAGTCAAGAAGATTTTGTCCCAGTAATAGATGACCTTATCCATCACCCGATACCTATCATCTGTAATCTGGCCAACCAACACCTCACAAGCAAAGCGGTCCTTCGAATACTCCACCAACAGTTGAGCCTTCCAGTCTGCATCTAAGCTCATCAAGGACAATGTCGCTGACCTGCGTGACAAGGCATCTACCACCACGTTGTTCTTCCTTTTGACATACTCAATGTCAAAGTCGTATGCCTGTATCTTACTGACCCACTTCAGCTGCCTCTCCTACAACTACTTCTACTCAAGGAAAAACCCGGAGGCTGTTGTGGTCAATCCTCACTCGAAACATATTACCCACCAAATATTATCGAAACTCGACCAATGCATGCATAATGGCCAACATCTCCTTGTCGTATATCGGATACAACCTCTCATACGACAATAGCTTTTGGCTTTCCAAAGCTATAGGGTGGCCCCCCTGCATCAAAACTACGGCTATTCCTTCCCCTGAAGGATCACACTCCAGAATGAAGGGCTGCGTGAAGTCCGGCACAGCCAATACCGCACAACTGCTCATCACCTCTTTGAGCTTGTCAAAAGCCCTCTGCGCAGTATCAGTCCAGCCAAATGCCCCCTTCTTGGTGATGTCCGTGAGGGGTGCAGCAAGTTGTGAAAACGCCTTGACAAATTTCTAGTAGTAGGTGCAAATGCCTACAAATCCCCGAAGCTCTGTCACATTCTTCGGTTCTGGCCAATGCCGGATGGCCCGGATCTTCTCCTCATGGACTCTTACCCTGTCCACACCAATGATGTGCCCCAAATAGAGCATCTTTGTAAGCCCGAATTTGCATTTGGAGAGCTTAGCATAGAAACGTTGCTCCTCCAAGATACGTAGAACAACCTCAATGCACTATAAGTGATCCTCCCATGTGTGGCAATAGATGAGGATATTATCAAAGAACACTAGCACGAACTTCCTCAGCTAACCACGAAAAATGTGATTCATGCAAGACTGAAAGGTGACCAGTGCATTGGTTAGCCCAAAGGGCATTACCAAAAACTCGAAATGACTATAATGGCACCTGAATATAGTCTTGGGAATATCCTGGTCCCTCACCTTGATTTGATAATACCCCGACCTCAGATCGATCTTGGAGAAGAACTTCGATCCCCTCAGCTCATCCATCAACTCATCAATCCTGGGTATGGGGTATCGGTTCTTCATGGTCTTTTTGTTGAGTTCCCTATAGTATCCATGCACATCTGCAATTTGCCATCCTTCTTCACCAAAACAACAGAAGAAGCAAATGGGATGATACTGGATCGGATGTGTCCCAGTGCCAAGAGCTCATGGATAGCTCTCTCAATCTCATCCCTATAAGCCTTGGGGTGCCTATAGAGGGCGGTGATCACTGCCTAGATCCCCTGCTCCAACTCAATAGTGTGCTCAAACCCCCGGTCTGGCAGTTGTCCCGGTGGTATGTCCCCAAAACCTGTGGAGTATTGGTCCAATATCGACTACACATTGAGGTGGACTGGTTGCCCTATGATTCCTGCCTCTGAAATACGCAGATCTATTGCCCACTCTATGTCCCCCTTCCAGAACTCTGCGTCCATCTGGTGTGCTAAAACTGTCTGAGGAGGGTATGTGTGCATGCCTCTGATCATCACATGTTTCCTACTCTTCTTGTCTATCCACTCCATCTCCAATGTCTCCCAATCCGTAGTGACCTTACCCAGCATATTCAACCACTGCACTCCCAATACCACATTGATATCTGGGATGTCAACCACAAAGAAGTGGTCGGTCACCGTGTATGTCCCCATGGTCACTGCTAATGATGGAACATACCTCATGCACTGCATGGTTCTGGCACCCGAAACCAACAGGGAGAACCCATCAAAACTCTCTGTCGGTATGCCCCTCCTCTGCACTAGCTGGGAATCGATGAAGTTATAAGTGGCCCCGCTCTCCACCAGTACTGAAACACGCTACCCTTGGACCGTGCCTCAGACACGCAGTGTTAAATACTTAGGAATTCCTCGCAAGGATGCAAGGACTCCTCCTGTGGGTGCAAATGCTGCCCCTCCTGCTCCTTAGGGAGGTGGTGGTCGATGATGTCCTCTCGGTGCATCAATGCTGGCATCTCCCTCCAACTCCTCATACACATCTTCTTCTCCCTCACTAACGGAGAAGACCTCCATGTAGTGTGCCTTTCCTGCGGCACATCGATGACCCAGTGGCCATGGCTCCTGACATGTGAAGCATAGCTTCCTCTGTCTCAGATCTCTCTGGGTATCATCGTCCAAAGGCCCTCAGCCCTGGTTCCCCTTCAGAGGTGGAACTCTCGTGTCCTTCCACTTTCGCTGGAATGCCGGTCTCTGGGGGAAAGGAGCTCTAGTTCTAGGCAGGGCATCCTGCAAGTCCCTTGTCCTCCCAACTGTGTCCTGAAGTGTCGTAGGCCTAGTAGACCTGACTAGCCCGCGCAGAGGCTCTCCCAACCCGTTAATGAACATGTAAATCCTCCTGGCTGTGGACAAGTCTGGCACCATCACTGAAAGTCTCAAGAACTCAAAGATGTAATTCTTTGGGTTCCCGGTCTGCTTGAGCTTGGTCAGCTCAACAAATGCTCCTCAAGGTCCTTTCGGTCAAATCTTTCCACCAATCTCCGAGTGAACTCGGCATACGCTGTCACTCCTGAATGACCCAGCGTGGACATCCCGTGGAACCACCAGTCATAGGCTTCCCCCTCAAGGTGCAGCGTTGCCACCTTGATGACCTCCACCTCCGCCATCTGGTTCAGTTGAAAGTAAATGTCCAACTTTTCCAGCCAAGCCTTTGCTGAACATTTTGATGACCCGTCGTATGTAGGTAAGAAAAATCTGACCATGGTACGTTGCAGGTCCCCTCCCTACGTGTACCCACCTCCTCTATTCTGGTTGCGGGGTCTGCTATTGTTCTTCAGCTGGCAGAAATCGTGGAAGGTGAGGGCTTCTCTAAATTCTGGCCCGTATGACTGATATTCTGCAAAATAATCCCCGTAATGAGCCACATCCGGCTCCTGGGGTCCTCCCATTCTCGTACCTGCGGTCAAGAACGTGGGAATAGTGGAATGTGGGGGAGTGCGTAGCACTACCTGCTGCACAGCGTTCTGCTCTTGTGTATGATGAGAAGTGTCAGGCCCTTCCTCGATGTGAAATCCCCTTGGGGTCTCGCGCTGTTTGTTCTCCCCGGAAATCTTCTGACCCATCTCCTCTATTTTTCTGGAGAGTCCTTGTACAGATTTCAGGAGGAGATTAACAAACTCCTTCTCTTCATCTACTTCATCCACCATTGGTGCTTCCTCATCTACATCCTCTACTGGAACGCAGTCCCCTTCACCAAATGTGGGCTCGAGCCTTTGTTCTCTGCTCCTGTACCGCTGCTTCCGGTAAGTGATGTATTCTTTGTCTCTGAATGTCATAGACTGATCTGCTCCACAGGCTAAGCCAAGTCTATGAGCTCTGATACCACTGTAATATCCCAAGAAGAGAATGGACAACAATACAAAGCAACATAAACAAAAACTACAACAAATGGAGATGCACCATAAAAATTACTGCAAACAATTCAGAAAAGTTGAGCCATTTTACTATATTTCCGGAAATAGTGAATGAGTACAGAAGGTGATCAAAATGATGGCACCTTGGCCTGCTCAAGGCAAGCTGAAATATCTCTCCAAACCTTGCTATGGAATGGTTGCTCATCTAGTGACTGCGTAACTCTTTGGGCTACTGCTGCTACTGGCAGGAATGGATCAGCAACAAGGACAATGCAGAGGGGCTTTAGAGCCATGCAGAGCAGCAGGGGCAGCGCAAAGGCAGCTAGGGCCACACAGTGCTGATGCTGGCCTAGAAAAGTCAGCGCAGGGGTAGCATAGACCCTCCAGGGGTGACGCAGACCCTCCTAGGGCCACGCAGAGGGTGACGCAGGCCCCCTAGGGCAACGCTAGGGCTTCAGAAGCAACGCTAAGGGTTTCTAGGATCAGATCTGGGTTGAGTCCTGTAAATCCCATTTGAGGGTGTGGATCAGTCAGATATTTGGCACTAGATCTTCAGGTTAGCTGCAGATTTGATATCTTTTAACTTTGTAGGGTTTTCCAAATCTGGAACTCAGATTTGTTGTACTCAGAACAACTTAATAACAAACTCTCATATCTGCTACACCGGTTTTCCCGCTTTGGGTGTTTCCGGGGACTTATGTCCAAAAATACATGTGTCACTCTGTTGCATGAGTGTATTATTCAGTAAATGATTTGCATGTGTAGGTTGTAGTTGTGTTTATTTTCGATATTTTCTGAATCTAATTTATGGAAATAACTTGTATTAATTAAATCAAGTAGGAGAAAATAAACCAATACACTGCAGTAGAATTTTCACATCCCTCACTCCCAGAGCTGCTCTCCTCCAAAACTGCATAATCCCTCTAAGTGATTGCACTGCCTGGTGAGCTGTGTAACTCCTGAAGGCTGGCTATTTGGTCTCTACTCTGAAAACTGATGATGAAGCTCCTCATCTGAGCGGGCACTCGAAGTCCCCCGAGGCTCTCGAAGTCCCCCGAGGCTGAGGCTGGGATCTCCGCTTGAAGACACTCGCGTGCTGAACAACATTTGCAGACTTAGCTAAATAGCATAAGCATGCTCAATATCTGTTAGACAAAATTTTTGAAGATGAATGATAGCATGAATGAGAAGCTAGGCCCTCACTCCCTTTTATGCTTGTGGCCCCAATGTTCCCTTGGGCCCCACTACGCTACACTGTCCTCTTTGCCACGCTGCCACTGGGCTGCCTGGCCCATGTTGTCCTTGTGTTGTCCCTCTTCCTGCGCTGCCACTTGGTCCCCCCTGAGCCCTGCGCTGAATGTGTTATGTTGACCAAGTAACTTTAGGAAGATTATTTTCTCCTAAGTTGGGTTATGGATCCCAGCACCCTTTTTATTTATGGCTGAACATTAGAAAGAAAAAATCATAATAAAATTAATAATGCCAATTAGTTGTTGCTAATTGGGAATATTACACATTTGCAGACGTTAAATACCGAAAATATGGCAGATGCCATCGTTACCACATGAACAACTTCTAAAGCAGGTTTCTAATGTTTTTTGGGGAATAGGAGTTGTGATACTTGTCTAGAGTGTGACTGCATTAAAGGAATAAAACCGTTGTTCAGATAAAATAGCAGACTAACAAGGAGATATTTTTCTGCTTGCAAAGATTAGTTGTTGCATTCAGAGGGGGAAACACAAGCTTAGTTTGTTATCTAAATGATATTATTTATAAGCTTCTCTCTCTAGCCCCAAGGGATAGCTTATTATTTATTTCGATATTTTCCGTAGGAATGAACAAATAAATTGTTAAGTAGAATTAACAATTAGAAGAAATAATATCAGTGGTTGCAATACGATTCGGGTCACCGAATTTTCACACTCTACAACTACTCTTATCTTGGATTCCCTAACTCATCCTCAAAGAGCATCGGATGTCAGATGTTTACCCAATCCTCCATTTTGTCTTCCCAAGTGAAGACAAGAATGATGTGTCTATCGCTCCCTCTTGATTAGGGAGGATATACCTATTCCACTTAAGGAATGTACTCATTCCTACGGAAGGAATGCACCTAAGCTCCCTCTTGGCTTAGAAATTTGCTTCCAAGTTTTTACCAAGTTAGAAACTTGTTTCCAGGCTCCCTCTTAACTAGGGACCTACAACAACTCTCTAGATGGAGATGATGGAACAACCAGCTGCTTGTAGAACTCCTCATCACGATGTCATGAACTTCTTTTCTTTATTCATGAGTCATCATGTTTTGGGACTTCTTTGTAGGGAACAGACCATCCATCACTTTCATCCATGAGTCAGTCATGTCATTATTCCTTTCATCAGAAATTGATCCATCCATTACTATCTGGCCTTCCTTCATGCCATGTTTCCTTAAGGATCTTTCATACTAATGCATGGACATCAGTGGTGGAAGATATCCATAGCTCTTCCCTTGGCAGCCCTTCATAAGCCCATCCAGATATCATTCAAAAAAAAGGAACGAACATTAAATCAAAAATTACCTTTGTGATGGTCTTTCATCATGACATCTAGTTTGATCAACATTTTGCATACACATTGACACATATCCAAAATATATATATGTCAAGGGTCTCTTTCTTTTTTAGACTTCATCAAAGTCTTTGTATCTTTCATGGAGATATCCTAGTCAAATCTCTTAGTCCTCGAATGTTGATTTCCTTTTCCATAGTTGCATATTTCATGATCTCTTCCTTTCTTTATTCACAAATTTCCTTCCCAGGAACTTTCAATTAGAGTTCCTCCAATTATTGTCAACCACCTTATATTTCATATGAGGACATATTATGTTGATTTCATCTAGACAATGTGTGACTCATGCCATCTTGTATCTTTTCAAAGGAGGAGATCCTTTTCTTTTGATCATGCTCTCGAGATAGAGCATTTATCCATGTTACCTGCAACCATATCACATGACTCTACAATATCGAATACAAGCATACATACCTCATTTTCCTTTAGGTCATCTTAGACTTCCTTTCAGCAGCTTCCTTGATTGAAAGAACTCCAATCCCTTGATTTGCTTCATCTCTTTTGTCATCATACCATCATCCCATCAATTCCCACAAGATGGAATTGTTGATGAAACCCTTACTTCCTTTTGATTGGTGAACCTTCCGATGAAGATTCCAATAAAGGATCTTGAGCATCATCATTCAGCAAATGTTCCCCTTTGACTAATGTATGATGAGCCTTGTGCTAGATGACCTTTTCTTCTTTTTCCCATAAGTGCCACTTATGCTTCTAATGAGGTTACCAAGAGCTATATCCTTCCATAGTTGATTGCCATAGATTTCTATTTCAGCGATTTTTCTCTATGATCACGACCTCTTGCTTTTAATGCTTCTATGATTGCATGATGCATCCTATCATTTTCCTTAGTGATTCATGATAGCCATATATTATAACAGATAACTTTAAAATAGGAACTTGAAAAGAACTAGGTGAGGAAGACTATCTAAATCATAGTAGAGATCTCTTACTTTCTCTTTCTTGGACTTCTTCTTTTCAGCGTCCTCCACTTCTTTGGTGATATGGGCTTCTTCTCTACCTATGTTGTAATTGTCCTTCTTGATCTTAGGACAATCTCTTTTGTAATGCCCATATTCTTGACATCCATAGCATTGAACCTTAGTCAGGTTCTTCTTCTTTTTCTTAGGAGCAAATTTCCCAGACTTTCCTCTTCTCTTTGCCATAGAAGCATATGCTTGATTTTGCTCACTGGATCCTACATCAGTTTTTGCCTTCAGTCTGGTTTCTTTAATTTTTCATAGAGACCATAGATCTTGGAATGGAGTAGCTTCTTCCCATAAATGCTTGAAGTAAAGTTACCCCATACCTCTAGCAATGCATTTAGTACTACAATTGTCATCTCCTTGTCAAACACTATTTCACCCAGATCTTGAAGTTGATCCCTTATTTCAGATATCCTCATAAAGTACGAGGCTATCCCTTCTTCTTTTGATATCCTTAGCTTGTAGAGTTCTTTCCTTAGAGAGATAACTTCTCCTGCAGTGCTTACAGAAAACAACTCTACCAATTTGTCATATATTTATTTTAAGGTGTCGAGTTTAGATACATATGGAATGAGGGGATCCTTGATGGATTCTATGAGAATCCTTGTCCCCTTTCTTAAACTTTGTGTTGATTTATGGTAGCATCGGATGTGCTCTAGCCTTGTAACTTTGTATCTACGCTAAGACACATGTATTCCATAATACCCAAAAATGGTTTTGGAAAATTCCACTTAGAGAAGGTTTAATTAAATTAATTAATCGTCTTTTAATGTTTTTCTTAGTCTAAACTTAGCGACACTGATTAATTAAAGGGTATTAATTAAACTAAGTGTGAATCTTCTAGATAAAGTCATGGATCACCTCCAAGCTAATCTTAGCCCTTGATTATGTTTTAATCTTGGTCGTTGAAGGGTCAACAGAAGAATATAAGGAGGGTGAGGGGCCTATGGAAAACACATTGAGCATTTGGCATTTTCGAGTTTGTGTGAGATGACAGATTTTGATAAGAATCAAATCACTAGGGCAAGGTTTGCTAAGTGATTTTGATTCAGTGATCAATTTCAGAGAGGGGCAGAGGCAGTAACTGGTCAGGAGGACCAGGAGTGCATTTCAGAGAGAGGCAGCAGTGATGCAGAGAGAGACAGCACAGTCACCTGGAGGGGTGACGCAGTTCCTGAAGGAACTCACGCAGAAGTGACACAATGTCTGTTTGATTAAGTCCGGAGATAGCTGGAAGCTAGGGTTTCTGAGCCAGGAGGGCCAATATACAGTTTCAGATCAGACCAGATCAGTTGTTGAGCAGAGGTGACGCAGTTCCAGAGCTTGCCCATGCAGGCTTACGCAGTTCCAGCGTAGGCATCATGCAAGGGCAGAGAGGGGCTTCACCAGCGCTGTTCAGATCAGCCGGGGATTTGCAGAGTGAGGTATACCTCACATTTTCACCTGTTGTCTAGATTTTTCTGAAGGGTGAACTGGATATTGGCACCCTAGTTGTATTCAAGATTCTGTTGCACTAGTTTTCCAGAGTGGGGTTTTTTCAAGGACTTAGTCCAAAAATAACTGTGTCAAATGTGGATGATTTTCATTGTATTTTGTTCAATTTGTTTCAGCACTTAGAGTTATTCTGCAGCATTATTTGTGTAGACTGTTACAGTAATTACTTCAATATTTCACTGTAATGAAATAATTATGAAAAATAATAGGAGAATTAATTCAGATTTGTTGCAGTAGGAATCCAGATTTAGGATTTTTCACATGGTATCAGAGCTTTTTCAAGCTGAAGTGCAGGAGAAACAAGGGTGAAGCAGCAGATCAGTGCTGAAGGGACTAGGATCTGCGTAAGCAGCAGCAGACCCTCCCAGAAATCACGTTGTCCAGGCCAGGAGGGTCCAGGCCAGGAGGGCAATCTAGCGCAGAAAATACTCCCTTTGAGAGAGTTGACAGAGGGGTAAGTTTTTTCAGTTGCAGAAGAGGCAGCATTGCAGACCAGCGTAGTTGAAGGACGCAGTTACTACACATCAGTGAGAGCTGGTGCATAAGCATCAGAAAATTTCTGAAAAACACAGATTGGGGATTTCTTGACCTTAGAGAGTTTCTTACTCAAAGAATCTCAGTTTTTCCCATGCAGCAGCAAAAGCAGTGACTTACTCCACAAGGAGTGCATAATTCTAGCTGAGCAAAAGGGTTAGAACAAGATATCGACAGTTGAGGAGATCGCTAGCAACGGCTTGCATGACCAAGATAGATTGGAAGGTGCCTCCAACTATGTTATTTGGAAATCAAGGATTCAGTTTCTCCTTAAAGAGCATGATCTAAAAACCCTCATAGACAGCGCAGTTGCAGAACCTCTTGATGCAGCACACTTGAGAACATTTAAGAAGAATATGGCAAGAGCCAAACGATTGATCCTAGATGGTGTGAAGGATCATATCGTACCTCACATAGCAGCAAAGAAAACTAATAGAGAGATGTGGGTAGGGCTAGAAAAGCTATGCCAATGTAATTACCCAACTCGAATTATATGGAACATAGAAATATTAGCATGCATATGAGACCTACATATGATAGCTACATATGCATGTATCACATGTATTGTACTAGTACATGCACTAATCAATCATAAAAAATCTCAATATAGAGTAATAAGTGAATTATTGAAAGTATTGAGTAAATATCTAACTCACCAGAATATAATGAATGTATTGTAAAGTAAAACTTATACCTACCACTATCATAATATAAACTAATATTTTGTTCAAAAGAAAGTAAAAGCATTGACTTATGCAAATAAATGATGATATTTTAATAAATCCAAGATATTTAATAAATAATAATATTTTAACAAATCTAAGATATTTTAGAAATCCAAGATATTTATTAAATAATAATATTTTAATCTAAACTCTAAGATATTTTGAAAAGATATTTGACTAAGATATTTTAAAAGAAGATATTTTAATAAATATCTTGAAAAGATATTTGACTAAGATATTTTAAAAGAAGATATTTTAATAAATATTTTGAAAAGATATTTGACTAAGATATTTATTAAAGGAGGGTATTTTAATAAATATCTTAAGGGATTTGTGTATAAAAGGAGAAGGGGGGGAAATTTGATGGGCATGGGTCAGTGAGGTGGGCAAACTGACCCGGATGCTGTCAAAGGAGTTCTAACAGCGTGAGACATGAGCAGTGAGTTCTAACAGAGTCATGGAGTGATCTCGATTGTTATTGGAGTTTTGAGCACGAGGGCCAGGAGACTTGTCTTCTAGATCTGGGGACCGAAGAGGTTGACCTCAGATAGGCTAGGAGGAAAATGGCAGTTTGGTAACAGGAGCAGGAGCCATGGCAGATCAAGAACATCTTCAAACACGGTTCCAGGTAAGTATTAAATAGTCAATTGATATATATTCTGCTTTAAAAATCTCACTCTGGATTGTGTAGTATCAATTCTGTTAATGATGGTTAAATTCTGAAAGTTAAGGTCCTTACACATGGTATCGGAGCACAGTTTCAGACCCTGTGGATCTTAGGGTATTTTAATCATTTATTTTTGGTTTCCAAGCTTGTATTGCCTCCTCTCTTCATATATATACACAGCTCTAGGCATACAATACTAGAATAAAAACATGTCGAGGAAGTCTTTTGAATACTAAGTATTTCTGTGAAGTCTCTAGAAGTAATATATATCCTGTGCATAAACCGAAGTCAATGGTAATCAGTTTTGTGGCTCGTTTCTTTAAGAGAAGTCTGAAGTCTGCAATAGATTACCTGTACAAGTAAATCAAACCTATGGTGTCACCTGTAGCTGAAGTCTGAACCTATGATAAATTCTGTGACAGAGCTGAGTTGGGTAATGAAGCCTGCAGTGTTCTAGAAGACTGGGATTGTGGTAAACCCGAGCAATGATTAGATGTGTGACAGCAAGAGATTGCTTATGAAAGCAGTCATTTACTTGTGTTCCAGAGCAATTTAGAGAGGTAAAGATAATTGAAACAGTGAACACTAAACTTGTGAACAACCCATGCCTTCTCAAAGGCACAAATGCCACTGTTAAGGTAAAACCAACCCACTGTCAATTAAGATCAGTCCACAAAAGAGTAAGAAAATAGAGCAAGGATATGAGATGGAACACTCACAAACTTTTGTGATTAATATGTGATAATTGTTTTTTTTTTGTTTTTTTTGTTTCCTTGGACCTTATTATTGTCAATACCTTGTGCAATCAATTACTACAAATAAAATTTCAGATCTGAGATAATATGATAATTTATAATATGTAACTGTGGGCAGATCCTGCAATGACAATTTGTCAGACAAAATAAGTTCCAAAAATCCTTTCCAAAATCGATGAGGAAAATCTGCGAGTACGTGAAGGGTTAGACAATGAAATTCAATTATTTCAGTTGTCCCAAAAATGCTTCAAATCTCAGCGGGTATAATCAAGATATTTCAATGATAGCCTAGGCTTAAATATGGCATTGTCAACAACAGAAATCTATGCGTGAATCCTCCTAAAATGCTAGGATCCCTCTTCTGCAAAAATACAAAGGTTAGCCCAGCGAAACATACAGTGACAATAATTTCTATAACCTCAATCAGCCAATCAAATTTAATTGCAAAATTACTATGGTAAATAGTGTTTGTTTTAGGTGTGAGAGGAACCCAGCCTCTTTGAGGCTCACAACCATAGTGATTCAAAGCCTTCCCTCAAAGATAGATATGACAGAACCATACTACAAATTTCCCAGAAAGGAGAGCTCGAATTCATGGTATTTCACTGCAAAACCAAAATTCAATACCAAAAAAAATAAAATAAAAATAAAAATAAAATATTTGTGAAATATTTTATTAAAATTGTGATAAGGATGTTTTAATTAATTAATTTAAAAAAAATAAATAAATTAATAAATTAAATAATAATAAAAAAATTGCGAAATATTTTATTAAAATTGTGATAAGCATGTTTTAATTAATAAAAAATAAATAATTATTTATAAATAATGGGGATTTAGTTAGAAGGAATCTATAGGAAAGGAGAGTTAATGGTTATTATAAAGGTATTATATGTAATAAGATATGGCCTGTTAGGGTAGATTCGGATAGATAAAAGTGGTAGTTGGGTTGACGATTGTAGATAAAAGTGGTAGTTGGGTTGAGGACTGTAACCTGTTATTCTTTTTCTGGGAATCATAAGTTTTATTTTTCAATTAAAAGAGTCACATAGACACCCGTCGATGTCATATTAGCATTTGTAAGGTTAGTCCCATGATAAACTTTCCTTCGTATTATTCGTATTATTGAGTCATTTTCACATACCAGATCAAGACCCGCTGAGCCCATTGCTGATCCCAAAGAAGGACATGAATCGATAATTGGAAAGTATGTTGAATATTTTTAACCATAATAACTGAACAAATATTTTCATAATAATTTATAAATATTTTGATATTATGTTAAAATAATATATATATATATATATATATATATATATATATATATATATATATATTCAACGTTGCTGAGGTGAGTTTTCACTATTTTTAGGAAGGGTTAAATTTAGAGAAATTATTTAACTAGGGGATGATTTTCTTTTATTTTAATATCTATAATTACTTAGACTTTATGTTAAAATTGTGGTATAGTAATACAAACACAGTGACTCCACTTAGCACCAAGTCGTAAGGTTCCTCTCTATTGTGTATTTCCAAGACCTTTCTAATACATCGACTTGTGTACTTCTATTTTGAATCATATAAATTAAGAGAATCTGCGGACATGTCAAAAGAAAAAAAAAACTATAACCGCATGTGAGCTTGAATTTACAAAATTGTATTTATTAATCTAAATTGTACGTCAAATACTTATAGCCATGTTTAACGAACCGTCATCAAATACTCAAGGAAATCATAGAATCCATGTTGTAGTCAACAATAATCAGGCAGCACATCAATCCACTGCTGTGGAATCTTTAGGTTCTATCATTGGAATAAAACTCAGAATTTTATTTGATACTGGTGCCACTGATGGTTTTATTTCATCATATGCATTAAATAGATGTGGGTTGGCAACTTACAAGCAAAACAATTTCAGACAAATAGAAATGGCTTCAGGAGAACTTCAGTTCATAGATTTAAGTGTTGAGGAATGCAAAGTTGATCTAGGGGTATGTTCGATTAAAAGTACTAGGACGAATGATCACGATGGGAAATAACTTAGTTTCCAACTATTTCCCGAGATCTTGTGTTGATTCTTGGATATCACCGCCTTATTTTCATAAATATAGCAACAATCCTAATATAACCCGAGGTGTATTACTCCAAGTCATCCTTGATAAATTACCCAAAGTATTCAGTGTTATGTAGTATTCAATGACAAGAAAAGTGGTTTTTCGACTTTTAGAAGAAATTAAAGCTTGTAACAATCATAATAAAATGAAATTTTATATAATTCGATATTCAAAAGCTATGAAACCTGGGGCGATACATTTTATTAGAAGAAATGGGATAATTAATGCGAATGTAGGTATCAAAGACATATATCAATTGTTCATATTATGGGTCTTTGATAATAACAAAGCATAAGTTGTATTTTCGAAGCTCAATCCCACTCCATTGCTAAACCATTACTTTTGCTTTACATTCCATCCGACAAAGGAGTTGAGATAACTCATGAATATCAGCTGCAATTTTTTCCACAATGAAGTTTAAGATTTTGTATATCGTGCAAGTAAAGTTGAAATACATTCAAATTATTATATTAAAATAAGCACATTGAACATTAGAATGGAAACTATCCTAATTATATTTATGAAATTGAAACATTTCATCCTTCAAGTGACGTTGAGCTTTCCATATATATATCTTACTAGCTGATAACTATAACCATTGATAACGTGAATTCATGCAAATATCTTTTATACCGCTTTCCTATGTTAATACTTTAATTACTATCCAAGCATATGTCTAAGTGGTTTAAGGAGTAGATTGAAGGTTTAAATTTTTATAGTTTAAAATACACTAAATTGGGCATTTTGATATCCAACCATTATGTCATTGCTAACATAGATAATTAGCCATTTACAAACCGTAAGGTTATATCGATGTCCAAAACAAAATAATATGGCAACATAGCATTTTCATGGAAAGAAAAACAATGTGGTTTAGGAAAAAGAAATTTGAGACATTATGACACTATATAAGATGATTCATGGTAATTATTTTAGACATATATAAAGATTAGTTGGTGAAGTTGCTCCAAAGAAGTTGACTCTTGAAGAAAGGAAGAATGGTAATGAAAGCATGACTATGGACATTATGGCAAGACCATTAGATGTGGAGCTACAACCACACAAAAGGGTAAGCTAGTTTGAGGTAAATTAATGGATGAAAAAAGACACTAACTATTCAAGAAATGTGGGGAGAAATCGTGAGTAATCAACTTGAGAGTACAAGTATAGTTCTCTAAAGGTACACATCAAAACAAAACAAAATGGATGAAGCATATGTTAAGATTGTAAGAAACCACCATGTAAGGTAGTAAACACACTATTAGAACAAGACGATATAGTTACCAAGAGAGTGCAGCGGAAAATTTCAAAGTTTGATCTCCATTGTTGCCATAATATAATCAATATAGTACCTAGGGAGGACGGGAAAAGAACGAAATGGCAAACTTCTGATGATGATAATAAATGATAGTTATCATAATCAACTTAGAATATCGAGATCGACAAAATAGGACCAAAGGTGAGTAAGTGGAAGTTTCGCAAAGCAACATAAGAAGTCAATGGCATTAGATTAAAGGGTGAATCTATAATAAAATTGATCAATTGGAGAAAAGATTTACATGCATAG
The DNA here is from genome assembly GCA_034641835.2 of Pinus albicaulis. Classification (NCBI taxonomy): domain Eukaryota; kingdom Viridiplantae; phylum Streptophyta; class Pinopsida; order Pinales; family Pinaceae; genus Pinus; species Pinus albicaulis. The sequence continues at coordinate 33,065 of JAXQQM020070790.1, forward strand.
CGACATCTATAATAGTTTCTCCCTCTAAAGGGAGAGTCACATTATAAAGTTTTCTTTAGGTGACTAACTATATCCATGGATTATGGACATCATGGAGTATGATTGGGAAAATTCTTTCCCGTAATGCCTTAAAACCTGAAATGATAAATAGATTACATTCAACATCCACATTATTGAATTTATTTATAATTTCTTACCAAATTTGGGAAATAGTAACAATATTTCAAGTGTAATAATTGTATGCATTAAGAGAAGAAAAGAAAACCATGATGACTAAAGGTGAGAAAACGAAGTCAATTTGATAATATGTTCTTTTCAAATTGAAGTAGACATGGAATATTAAGAATATCTAGTACAAGGAAGTGAAGGAATGTTTTCTATCAAGAAGAATTTTCTTAAGGATATGAGCAACATGATTGGTAAAGGTCAAAGCAATGACCTGTCAGGAGCTGTGAACACTCCTAATTTGTTAAGAATTACAAGTGATAAACTGGGAAAATGGTTAAAGATAAATATTAAGGATAATAATTATACACCGTTAGAAAAGAAAATACATTTGGTGATAAGATGAGGCCCAAAGGACTAATGAGGAAACAATTAATGTGAAGAATAAGGAGAGGGTATACCAGTGATGTGTTATGTGTTTGGATTAAATGAATCAATATAATAGAAATGAAACAATGGTTTAAGGAATGATAGTAAAGATAGTAATCTCCTAGCTAGAGTTAAGACTCTAAATGGTGAAACTTGCAAGTGAAGAGACTATATCAAAACTGTAACATACTAATAATGTAACTATGCATATCTTGTAAATTGTGAATTTCTTATTAAAATGAGGGAATTATATGTTTGTCAACAATTGACATCTTGTTGAAAACATGACAATCTTAGAGACTATATCAAAACTGTAACATACTAATAATCTAACTATGCATATCTTGTAAATTGTGAATTTCTTATTAAAAGGAGGGAATCATGTGTTTGTCAACAATTGACATCTTGTTGAAAACATGACACTCTTAGTAGACCAAGTATAATGCAAAGTGAATAATGCATTTTCAAGGAGTGACAAATTCCTTCTATGAAAATAAACCTCTCACTAAGGGATCTTTAGAGTAGTCAATTAACTCTTCCTCCATCTCCAGCATAACCCTAATGATTAGCACTGCAAAACCCTACTCCTTGGCTTCTAGAATTTTAGGCTGAAGATGAGCTGGAATAACATGATAAAGAAGTTAATGTTATTATTATCTCTTTGGATCCAAATTACAGATCAAAAATAATTAGACTTAAAAGACAAATAAATAACAAGAATTAAAAGGTTGGCTGGATCCATATGTAGTTTTGTGTTTTAGAGCTCTTAATCAACCTGTATCAAGAAATTAGATCATGCTTCGACTAAATTATAACTGTTTTGTGCTCTTGTTTCAATTCATTTCGTTTCTATATATGCAATCATAAAGGTTGGAACATCCCTCTATTTAGATTTAGAGTCTCAACCTGTGACTTTTATAAGGTTAATCGATTAATATAGTATAGAAAATAGTGGCTACACCCTTATTTGTATATCCGTGTTCAATTATTCTATGTGACATTTGTAACTGTGGGTTATATTTATAAGCATTTAAAAACTTATTTTGTATAATCTTACATTATTTTGGATGGATACTTAAGACTGTCATTTTGTACTATGACATGTGAGAATACATTAATTTCTTAGCTATTGCTGGTACATGGATACCAATATGAAGAAAGTTTTTCTTAAACATTGTTGGTACAGAGATACTAATATAAATTATGAATTATGTTATGGATATGGTATCTATAATTTTACATATCAACATAAATGATGAGATAGAAATAAAAGAGTGATTGCACTTGACTATTCAAGGTGAAAATGAATTTACAGACCTATTGGATAAACATAACCAAGTATGTTATATGAACTCAAGGATCAATATCGTAGATAGCAACATATTTGGAATGTGTAGAAATTGTTATATGGGTAATAATTTGCTTTGAACATATTGATACATATGTTACAATTTGTGGATAAGTGTTTTACATCGCAGATGATATTGTTACCAAACCGACTGCATGATGACAAAACTTCAAGAACAATTGAGATGCACTGAGATTCCATGATAGGGTGTTAACCGTGGGCCTACTAGGAGGGGTGGAGGTATTTCCCACCGTTTATCCTCCAAAACCTGGAGTTATGGGAGGGTTGTGAGAATCACACTCCCCTAGACATGTGATGATGATTGCTAGATGCCTACTGGTCAATCTGGTCGACGTAATCGACATTGACACCCTTAAGGTTTATGAATGGTTCGATCAGTAAAACTATGCCATGGCATATTCCTGTAGAGGATGGATAGGATGGGAGCAGAAGAGATTAGAGAGGATAGGATGATTCTAGAATAGCTTGGGAAAACTGTTGGGGCAAGATGTGACTACTAAACTTCGTAAACCAATAAATGATCAAAACATAAATGTTAAAGTGTTCTCACACATCAAACGAAAATTCAATTATGGTACACCACCCTTATATGATTATACTAATCACTTAAATAATTAATGATATACAACATAAAACTTAACTTCGGGATGAAATTTTCTAAAGGAGGGGTGTATATAATGACCCAATTCGAATTATATGGAACATAGAAATATTAGCATGCCATTGAGACCTGCATATGATAGCTACATATGCATGTATCACGTGTACTACACTAGTACATGCACTAATCAATAATTAAAAAATCTCAGTATAAAATAATGAGTAAATTATTGAAAGTATTGAGTAAAGACCTAACTCACTAGAATATAATGAATGTATTGTAAAGTAAAAGTTATACCTACCACTATCACAATATAAACTAATATTTTGTTCAAAGGAAAGTAAAAGCATTGACTTATACAAATAAATGATAATATTTTAATAAATCCAAGATATTTAATAAATAATAATATTTTAATAAATCTAAGATATTTTAGAAATCCAAGATATTTATTAAATAATAATATTTTAATATAAACTCTAAGATATTTTAAAAGAAGATATTTTAATAAATATCTTGAAAAGATATTTGACTCAGATATTTTAAAAGAATATATTTTAATAAATATCCTAGGGGATTTGTGTATAAAAGGAGAAGGGAGGGGGGGGGGAAATTGATGGGCATGGGTCAGTGAGGTGGGTAAACTGACCCGGATGTTGTCAGAGGAGTTCTAACTGCGTGAGACATGAGCAGTGAGTTCTAACAGAGTCATGGAGTGATCTCGATTGTTATTGGAGTTTTGGGCACAGGGGCTAGAAGACTTGTCTTCTGGATTTGGGGACCGGAGAGGTTGACCTCAGATAGGCTAGGAGAAAAATGGCAGTTTGGTAATGGGAGCCGGAGCCATGGCGGATCAAGAACATCTTCAAACACAGTTCCAGGTAAGTATTAAATAGTCAATTGATATATATTCTGCTTCAAAAATCTCACTCTGGATTGTGTAGTATCAATTTTGTTAATGATGGTTAAATTCTGAAAGTTAAGGTCCTTACAACCAAGGATCTTCCGAGCAGCGGAATGTAATATCCCCAAATGGGATATTTTCCTAAATTTGCATAAATTTATCTAAACCCCGAATTATGCCATAAAATCAACATGCATTTTTAACAGAAAATTGCTATGTAAAATAAACATACAATTTCATGCAAATCCATAACTCCATAATGCAGAAAATAACTCAGCATTATTATAATATACTAGGGTTACACGATGAAATGAAAGATAACTGAGATAACTAAAATACAACTGGCCTCAAGAAAATCTGTTGCACTGCTACACTGCGATGGCCTCCAAAACTAACTGCTGCACTCTCCGTCCGGCAACAGCTACCACTAAATCCACTGAAGCACCTGTTGAAGATCTGAATGATCTTCACTCCAATATCTCTGAAGCTCTGTGAAACTTCTGAATGAAGTCTCCTCAAAGAGAGTTGGGTTTCTGTCCAACACTCACCAATCACCCGAGGGTATCCGTCCTAGGGCTACCAATGAAGTAGAGAACCACATCTCAAACCTCTCACATAAGAAAATGATATAATCCAAAGATATCTCTCAATGGCCTCCTCCCTTTCTTTTATAGATCTCTTGGCGCCTTCTAGAGTCTTATTTTATTATTATTTTATTCATGGAGCACTTTTCCCTCTTATTAAAATATTCTTTTTTAATGCTAAAAATAGTAAATCGGCTACCACGTCTCCTCCGGTCACTGAATTCATGTCCAACCGTCCCATCATGGAGGTATCCTCGTCCCAGTTCCAATGAGCTATTACAGTAAGGTTTTTGGTCATGTATTCCTCCCGGAATGCCACCTTGAGCATAATTAGTTGAGTTAAGCCCATAAATAACTCAAATCTCCGAAATTTGTCGGAATGCACCAAAACAAAAGCCAAACTGCTCGGATGATGTAATATATCAAGCGAATGCCACCCGACTTCATAGAAACTCCTCAAAACTCCTCCAAAAAGCCCCTGAGCCCGCTGATGACACCAACCTGTACCTGTGACTGGTCTGCTCCTAACTCTGGAAGTCCATCTTAGCCCTGTCATAGGTGACACCAATAGTCCATGCTCTATAGTGTTCTTGATCCAGTCTATTTTTCCAATATCCTCAAGCATGAGGTCTATGCAATGTGCAACACATGGGGTCCAAAAGATGGTTGGGTGTTTTTCTTCTAACAAGTTACCAGCAAGAACATAGTTAGAGGCATTATCTGTGATGATTTGAACAACATTTCTCACCTCCACCTCTTCAACAAACTCGTCCAAAAGATGAAACAGCAAATGTGCATCTTTCACCCTATCAGATGCATCAACTGATCTTAGAAACATGGTTCCCCATGGGCAAAAGACAAGAAATTTTATGATGGTACGGGTCCTCTTATCAGTCCATCCATCTGACATCATGGTACATCCTGTATGTGCCCATGAGTTTTTGAACTCTTTCAAATAATCATCAATGGACATAATCTCTTTTTGCAAAAGAGATCCTCTTAACTCATGCATAGTAGGGCCTTTGAAGCCCTTTCCAGCAGCATATATGGCATCAAAAATAGGTTCATAATATGGTGAACGAGTAGCATTGAAGAAAATATCAACATCATACCACCATCTAACAATGTAATCACAAGCAACATCTCTCAATTCCTTTTTTCCAATGAGCATCTAAAGGGCTGCACTTGACCTCTACTTGGAGGACTAAGACCATGTGCACTATCAGAGGGAGAAAAGGGCATGAAAAAACTTTTGATAGTACCCTTATTTCTCATTGCACCCTTACCCTTTTCAGAAATAGAATCCATAGAGGGAGGAACATAGAAAAAGGGGTTTGATGCATTAGTGCAAGGGATAGATGAAGAACCCTCATAATCAAAACTTGGGTTGGCCGCCATCATGTATTGTATATTTCTCTTCCTCCCAATTTCAGCTTCTATTTCTTTTTGCCTAATTTTGTCTTCTTCAAACTTTTGAAATTTCTCTTTCAACTCCTTCCTAATTTCCCCAATGTTTTCTGCTTCACATGGAGTAATTTGGCCTCTAAGACCAGCCAAATGTAGTTTCAATCTATGAATGCCCCCTCCACCCCCCTTAATTTTTCTCTTACAAAATTTGCAATGCATTTGATCATCAACCATTTCAGCATATGTCCAAGCAGCATCTTTCATTCTAGGGGCCATTTTGGACTGAGTTTTTGACTTGGAAAGTGTCAGCAACAAATTTGAATTCGGGCCTCATAAGGAGAGCTGGTCTCTAATGGAGCTCTGTCAACATTTTCTCACGGAGTAACTCGGTTCATTCCACGTCGTCTTCCTCAACTCTTCTGTAATTTTATTTATCAATTTCGGAGAAATTGACAAATAAATACATTAAGCAAACTTGGGAAAACTTTAATATCAACGAACTTGAATTCTATCGCCGAACCTTAATACTAAGGTTATCACCCTTCGAGACTTTATATCAATAATCCGATGACATTTCAATTAAAACATTTATAACAAACCTTAGGCCCGGGGCCCACTCACACAACGCGGATTCAACAAAATAAACGTCCACACCTTTAGATTAATCTCCGTGCTATTTCCGAGTGCGACCACCGTTCGATAACCTGCCTCCAGATCAATGGCATACGTCGATATCGCGTTGGGTCCACAGTCGAGCTTTAACGCGCGATGGCACGCGATAAGGTGGTTTTTCTCCGTCGACGTGTGAGGCAACTAATGGAATCGCGTCTGAATTGAAAATACCGCTTACCCCACAAAGGCGGTGCGATATGGATGGTTTGGTTTCACAAACCCACTCTTGGTTTCGGAACAGTGATTGACCAAGGTTTAAGTCGGGGTTACGCCATCCTTTCTATTCACTCCGATTCACAAACTCAGGGTCTAACCTCCGGACAAAACAAGTCTATTTCCTTTATAGGCGGGGTTTCCATTCAAACCAAGCTCGCAGCTCTATGGCAACGATACTACCAGTGCACACATATGGCTCGACACATAAGTTAAGGGCATAATACATCCATTCTTGGTTTCCTATGTCGTTGTGGCCTCCTTCGGAAATTCAGAGGGGGATTATACACACGACGACAGACAGAGAGACCTTCAACCATTAACACAGAAACGGAGGCTCAACACAGCAGATTCTTCATCGAATTAACACCACACTGGAGGCTCGAACACTTCAGAATTAAGCAATTGTATGCACAGAAACAGTATGTCTACACTCTACACTGATCATCAACAAACATCGAAACAGAGAACAATTGCTTAACACACACAATCTTTACTGTGAAATTCTCCTCCCCCTTCAATGCATCCGGGGGTTACATTTATACATCAACATTTGTCTCTTCGGTTCCTCTGTAAGGATTGTTTTAGTAAATCAAAAGCCTAATTACAATTTATTCAAATAACTGGAACATGACAGATGGATCGAATCCAAACCTATTCGACTTCTACTGACTCTAATTGTTCTAAAAGTAACAGACAGCTAAGGTATGGACACCTTGTTGTTACAAACTCGAATGATTCTGAACCCTCCCAGCCACAACAAGTGGACAAAACTCCTACATTGCTGGCTAGCGTCTAATGCCCCTGCATCAGACTCCCGAGGGCAATTTTCTTTCGTGGACTCCTGGCTCTTTCACTGATCTGCCTATCTTCTGCAACATTCCTTCAGTCATCCAAGTGGCATCTTCCTCTGGCTGGTCCTTCCATTTAATTAAGTACTGAAAGTACTCTTGTCCTCTGGTCTTCCTGAACACCCTTTTGTCCAATATCTTCTCTGGTTGCAGTGGTTGTGCTGGAGGTAGCTGCTTTTCCCACTCAATCTGTTCCTTGTCTGCTGGTCCCTCTTCTGCACCATCCTCTTCATACTTGTACTGTTAAACACCATGTTAAAGCACACACATAGTGTATGAGGAAGATGAACACACACGAGAGACTCAACACACAATGAAAGATAAGCGTGAGGCTTTCTCATTTTCCATTATACAAAGATGTACATTTATAGTACAATGGTGTGACTCTTGGTTTCACATTCCAAGGTCACTTGGACTCCATTGTGACTTTTTGCATTCCACACCTACCCATGGAGGATTAGGTGTTCCAACATCCCCCCTTAATCCGAAGGGGTATGTGTGAGTCCAAGAAAAGAGTTGTAATACGTATCCGCAAAGTATACAGCGGCGCACTTGGGCCGAATCAACTCTCTCGAAAATGTTGGAAAAAAAAGAGGTGGTTTTAGGATGACCACAAACACTCGGAACGCAATACATGTTGCGCTCCCGAACTCTTCCAAAACTCCGGCAAGAAGAGGAATTGTCCCTCATATAAAAAGGGAGACCTTCGACCTAAAAGAATGGAGGTCTACTACCTGTGGTGGTTTTAGGTTTTCCACCAACCAAAGATGATGGTTTTAGGTTATCCACCAACTGAAAATGATGGTTTTAGGTTATCCACCAACCAAAGATGATGGTTTTAGGTTATCCATCAACCGAAGGTATGCTCATGGGCATCCGTATCTTTGGCTACATCTCTGAATCTGGAATGACGAATTGTGGCTCAAGCTCGCTTGAACTGATGGCTACAACTCTGAACATAGAATGAGAGATTGTGGCTCAGGCTCGCTTGATCTGTCGTCGAAGCTTGTACATGACCACTATTTTCCCCCCTTTCAGGGACAAGGTGAGACGATGGCGAAAACTCAACTGCAAATTTGTTCAATATGCGTGAACAAGTTCTAACATGTGTCGTAAACATCTTCTTGGTTGTTGATGCCCATTGCCAAGAAGCGATCCATCCAAGATGAATCTTGGTTCTTGCAGGAGGCTTGTGTCTTAAGCATCTGTCTGAAGAATGAGTGTGCCAACCACAGTGCTTGTATGGATGAAGATCAAAACATTGATCTTTCATATGGCCAACTCGATCACAGTGTTCGCATTTCTCAATCTGTTGTTGTTGTTGTGGAGCAGGATCTGGAACAGCTGCAGGTGAACTGTCATACAAGAATCCGACACTCTGAAATTTGATGGGCTTTGTGTCGTTGATAGGCTTGGTGTAGTCTGGAATATGAAAGGACACATCCTTGTCATATCCAAGACCAGTTTGGTGCTTGTTGTGGACAAACTCTTCCCAAGGTCTGATGATGGGCTTAGGAAGTGCAGGCTGAGCTGCTGCATCTGCATGTACATTTGTGCATCTACAAGGCGCTGAATGTGAATCAACTGCAACTTTATCTTCTTTTTTCTGATGAGAGTCCTTCTCAATCTTCTGAACAGAAACAGGTTCAGAATGGTGACTCTTTTGCTGAAGTTCGTCTTGTTGGAGCTGAGATTCCAACTGCAAAAACTCAATCTTTTATTGTGCATTTTGCAAACAATTTTGAATGTTACAAAGAGCATCCTTGCTCATTTTTATCACATCATCAACATTTGAATGAATGAGGTTATTCAACAACACTAATACCTCATTGATTTGGCCATTTTCAACAACTTAGGCTCAAAAAATAAAGGGTGTCGGCTTCAACCGAAAATGCACCCGTTTACAATGTGATTCAACAAAAAATACAAATGACTCAAGGGATTCTCAGAGTACAAAGTGTGCTCCTCAAATGATGGAGGGCAATCAACAATCTTTCAACTCAAATTCACTGATTCCAACTATGAATGAAGAGGCAAATTCCACTCAAAATACAATGTTAGCTCAATACATATCTCTGCAAAATATTTGCAACTGAAAACACTAGTGCAAGGGGCCTTTAAAGCAGCTGAAATTTCCTTCAAAGAGCTGTTCAAATGATGTCAAACTTGTCTTCAAATGTGAAATTCTTCAGAAAATCACCCTTTTATCAATGCCACAATGCAAATCTTCAATTTTCAGTCCATCTGCTCCATATGTCAATTTCTTCAATTTCGCTGTTCTTATTTTTTGTTCTTCCTCTCTCTCTCTACTGTTTTTTTTTTTTAAATTAAAAAATGGGGAATTTAAAAAGGGATTATTAAAAATGGAAAGGGGGGGGGGGGGGGGGGGGTGATTTAATTAAAAGGAAAGGATATTAATTTTACAAGGGATGAGTTAAAATGGGTGGGATGTATTAAATGGGAGGAAGGAACAAACTTTAAGTGGAGGGATTAATAATTAAAATGAGGGGAATCAAAAATCGAATTTAAAAATGGGAAAGGGATATTTATTGAGATGGGAGGTATTATATAAAAGAGAGGGAATTAAAAAGGGGGGGAGGATTGTTATAATGGAAAGATATTTTAATAAATTAAGAAAAAGAATTAATTTAAAATGGAAGAGCCGTATGTAATGGAAGGGCCGTATTAAAAATTTTAAAAATTAAATGTTGGAATTTGAAATTAAAAACAGGAATTAGAGGGAGGGCGGAATGTGCAAGGGAGAGGGGCGGGAGAGTAGGTGGAGAAGCAAGTAGGGATAGCGAAAGGGAAGAGGGAGGGAAGCCGAATGTGTAGGCCGTGGAGGAGGCCGAGTGTTTGGCAGGTTAGAGGAGGCCGTGTTTCAATAATAAGGGAGGGTTGTGTATGAAAAAGGAGGGCCGTGAGGGCTGTGGTGAGGCGGAGTTAAGGGGGCGGCAGAATAATGCAGAGCGAGGGGAGCGTATGTGCGTTGAGCGTATGTTGCAGTGAGGAGGGAGGCATGTGAGGGGAGAACTATGAGTTGGGGGAGCGCCCTTGTGTGGAGAGGCCGTGGGGCGTAGTGTATTGCAGAGAGGAGGGGTCGGTTGGGTAGTATAGGTGCAGAGCATAGGCCACGTTGAGGAGTTGGACGGCTATGCCGTGGGGTTTGGGTATGGCTGAATGCCAAAGAACAGGGGCGAGGTTTAATGAGAGAAGGGGGAGCGTAGAGTGTGGTTTAAGGGTTGAATGGGATGTGTGCAGGGAATGGTGGAGGGCCGAAAGGCCTAGAGCAGTAAATTTAATTTTTATTTATTTTTTATTTATTTTTGTTTTAAAACAGCAGAGAATAGAGAGAGCAGAGTATTTTTTATTTTTTTTCAGCAGCAGAGGAGCAAAATTGAGACTCCAGACTTTAAAGCAGTAGCAGGAAATTTCTTCAGAAATGCAGGATTTCAAGTAGTAATACACCACAGAAAAATTTGCAGAGATTGCCAATAAAACTTCGAAATTTTTCCAGGGAAATGGACTTTAAAAATGCAGAATTCTCCAGAAAATTTTAGCAGTAAAACCCAGAAATTTTTCCAATAGCTCAGCAACAGAAAAACTCAAAATTCTTTTCCATTAAAAAGCCAGAAACTTCTACTTCAGAAACCCTCTTTAAACTATTTCCAGCAGCTCAATATGGTGCAGAATTTAAAATGCAGAAATTGCAGGAAGAATGAGCAGTGAGAAAACCTTCAGATGCGCTTCTTCAACACCACTGCTGCTCTTGTTCAAAACAAATTTTGAATGCTGCTCTTTCTTCTGAATGCTGCTCCTTCAAAACACTTCTGAATGCTGCAAAATCACTGAGTGCTGCAAAAATGTCAAGAATTTTTGCAGATATGCACAGGCCATACACAAATGGCTCACTCAATTTGAAGCAGGGCCAGAAATCGCCCGCTCCGATACCATGTTAAACACCATGTTAAAGCACACACATGGTGTATGAGGAAGATGAACACACACAAGAGACTCAACACACAATGAAAGATAAGCGTGAGGCTTTCTCATTTTCCATTATACAAAGATGTTCATTTATAGTACAATGGTGTGACTCTTGGTTTCACATTCCAAGGTCACTTGGACTCCATTGTGACTTTTTGCATTCCACACCTACCCATGGAGGATTAGGTGTTCCAACATGTACAAATCTGCAACATTAAAAATGGGAGATATTCCAACATCAGGAGGCAATTCAATCTCATAAGTATTAGTAGAAAACTTTCTAAGTATCTTGCATGGCCCAATCTTTTTAAACTTCAGTTTGTTATACTGCTTCTTTAGGAATCTCTCCTTTCTCAAGTGTGCTAAAACCAGATCTCCTACTTCAAAATGGACTTCTTTTCTGCTCAAGTCTGCTCTGCTTTTGTATTTGATGCTACTGCCTTGTAGCTGTTGTTTCACTTGTTCATGTATGGCTTGGATTTCTGAAGCAAATTCCTCACCATCAGCGCTCCTTAGTTCTGCCTTTGTTAGATTTCTTAACTCTTATATTCCTCTGGGGTGCATTCTATAAACAATATGGAATGGACTCTGCCATGTGCTTCTGTTTGGTGAGTCATTATATGCATATTCTGCCTGGGGAAAAATATGATCCCACTGCTTGGGATGTTCTCCTGCAAGACTTCTCAACAAATTTCCCAGACTTCTATTCACTACCTCAGTTTTTCCATCAGTCTGAGGATGATAAGCTGAGCTGAAACTCAGTTTGGTACCAAGTTTCTTCCACAGTGTCCCCCAAAAATGGCCCACAAATCTGGTGTCTCTATCTGAAACAATACTTTTGGGCAACCCATGCAACCTAACAACTTCCTTGAAAAACAAGTTAGCAACATGGGTGGCATCACTCATTTTATAACATGGAATAAAATGTGCCATTTTGGAAAATCTGTCCACTACAACAAAGACTGCATCATTCCCTCTCTGAGTCTTGGGCAATCCCAGAACAAAATCCATACTCACCATGTCCCAAGGCTTGTCTGGAATAGGCAAGGGAGTGTACAATCCTGCATTCTGGCTCCTTCCTTTGGCATATTGACAGATTTTGCAATTTTTCACAAACTTGTCCACTTCTGCTCTCATCTTGGGCCAATAATAGAAGTGACTCAGCTGCTCACAAGTCTTATCAGTACCGAAGTGTCCAGCAAGTCCACCACTATGCTTCTCCTTGATCAAATTTTCTCTCATGGAACATTTTGGTACACACAGTTGGTTTCTTCTGAATAGTAAGTCCTCCTGCAAGAAATAATCCAGCCACTGGCTTCTATCTGTTAGAACAGGGTTCCAACATGCCTCAAATGCTTCCTTAAAATCTGAATCTGTTTTATACAGTTCTTTGAGAAAATCAAATCCTACAACTTCAAAATTGGTTTCTTGAACAAGCATGTGCCTCCTACTCAAAGCATCAGCTACTTTATTTGCTTGGCCACTTATATGTTTCAAAACAAAGTTAAAACCTTGAAGATACTCAACCCACTTGGCATGCTTATGATTTAACTTGGGCTGTTGTACAATGCGCTGCAAAGCATGATTGTCAGAGTATAATACAAATTCTTTGGACATCAAATAATGCCTCCACTTTTTCAATGCCTGAAAAACTGCATAGAATTCCTTTTCATAAGACGAATACTTCCTTCTGGTGTCATTCAGCTTTTCACTGAAATAAGCTACAGGCCTATCATCCTGACTCAGCACAGCTCCAATGGCTTCTCCACTGGCATCACACTTCACTTGAAATGGTTTAGTAAAATCAGGCAGAATCAAAACAGGCTTTTCAGTTATCTTTTGCTTCAAAAGTTTAAAGTTTCTCTCTGCTTCAGCAGTCCACTTAAATGGTTGTTTGCTCTTTTTTATTGTCTCAATGATGGGTGCATTAATCTTACTGAAGTTTCTTATAAATTTCCTGTAAAAACTAACAAGTCCATGGAAACTTCTTACCTCAAAAACATTTATGGGTGAAGGCCACTCCACAATTACCCTAACCTTTTCCGGGTCCATCTTCAATCCTTCTGTAGAAACAACAAAGCCCAAATACACCAACTCGTCCTTCATGAATGAGCATTTCTTTAAGTTTATCAGTAGTTTCTCTTGGTGCAGCTTCTTCAAGACATAATCAAGATGCCTTAAATGTTCTTCCTTAGTTTTGCTGAAAACTAATATATCATCCAGATACACTATCACAAATTTACCAATGAATTCTTTCAATACTTCATTCATAAGTCTCATGAAAGTGCTAGGTGCATTTGACAACCCAAAAGGCATTACCATCCATTCATACAGTCCTTCAGTCGTTTTAAAGGCAGTTTTCCACTCATCACCCTCTTTTATTCTAATCTGATGATATCCACTTTTTAAATCTATCTTTGAAAAATATTTAGCACCACTCAAACAGTCCATTAAATCCTCAACTCTGGGCAAAGGGAATCTGTACCTGATTGTTATCTTATTGATTGCTCTGGAGTCAGTACACATCCTCCAGCCTCCATCTTTCTTTGGGCTCAATACTACTGGTACTGCACATGGACTCAAACTTTCTCTGATTAGTCCCTTGTCCACCAATTCCTGTACTTGTCTCCTGATTTCCTCATTTTCTGTGGGGGTCATTCTGTAGGCTGCCTTATTTCGCAGATTTGAACCAGGAATAAAATATATTTGATGGCTGATCTTCCTCACAAGTGGCAGCTCATCAGGTAAATCATCCACGACAATGTCACAATAGTTGTCTAACATCTCTTGGATTTCTATTGCCAAATCAGAAATCTTTGTAGAAGTAAGAACTACCTTAGGTTTGCAAACTAAAGCAAAACTTACCTCTTCTTCTTCAATCTGTTATAGATATTCCTTCTCGCTCAGCAACAAGGTCTTTGGATCAACCACTCTGCTTGATGGCTCTCCTTCTTCCATGGGTATCAATGTATGGTGTACCCCATCCTTGAAGAACTTGTAAGTGTTCTTCTTGCCATCATGCACTGCTGCTCTGTCAAACTGCCAAGGTCTACCCAGCAGTATGTGACACACATCCATGGGCATCACATCACACAGGACTTTGTCTTTGTATTTGAATTTTGCCCATTTGCAGCTCTATCTCACACTGTTCTTTTACAATCAGCTGGTGCCCCTTATGCAGCCAGGACACCCTGTAGGGAGTTGGATGCTCCCTTGTCTTCAGCTTCAACTTCTCTATCACCTCAGTGGAAACCAGATTGTCTGTGCTGCCACTATCAATGACTAGCTGGCAGCGTTTACCCTGGACTTTGCATATTCTCCTAAACAAAGTCTTCCTTTGTGCAGGCTCAGTGGCCTCTTTGGCTTGTTTCAACAGGACCTTATTAACCACCAAGGACTCTCCCCTTTCTGGTAGAATTTCTTCTTCAATTGCTACCTCTTCTCCAGCCTGGGCAACAACAGCATTTCTTGGACCAGCACGCACATTCTCTGGGCACTCATAGTTCTTGTGTCCCACTTGCTGACATCTATAGCACCTCAATTCTCTACCTTTGCCTCTGCCTCCTCTTCCTCTGTAAGAACCCCTTCTGCCTCTTGCATCACCCTCTGTAGATGCCTTCTGAGGTGAGCTACTCTTAGCTCCATCTCCGGGTGTAGTAGGCTTTCCTCTACCACCCTGACTTCCCTTTCCACAGAAAGTACCTCTCCCTTTGGCAGACTGCTTCCTCAGGAGTTTCTCCTCTGCTTTCAAGGCCATCTGATAGGCCTCTTCAACTGTCTTAGGAGACAGAAGACCAATCTCATCTTGGATCTCCAGTTTGAGACCATTCACATATCTGGCAGTCTTCTCTGGTGTGTCTTGAAATTGCCCAGCTCTTATACTTACTCTATAGAATTCTTCTGTGTATTCCTTTACTGTCAACAACCTCTGTCTCAGATTCTGCATTTGCCTAAACAATGTTAGCTGATAATCACTAGGCAAGAATTTACCTTTTAACTTAGCCATCATTCTGGTCCAGCTCTTAATAGGTTGCTTGCCAACTCTCCTCCTCTCTGCTTGCACTCCATCCCACCAAAGTGCAGCATGTCCCTTCAACTTTGTTACTGCAAACTTGACCTTCTTATCCTCGCTCATTTCTTCATAGTCGAAGCACTTATTCATTTCATTAATCCAGTCCACTAGCTCTTCTGGATTTAGTCCTCCTGCAAAACTTGATAATTCAATCTTGGGCTTAACTGCAGACCCCAAAACAGTTCTGAGAAGCCTCATGTCAGGAGGAATCTCAGCATTTTCTTCAGCTTCTTCTAATTCAGGTTCACTGATGTCTTCAGGATCTCTGGGCTGTCTTCGCTCCATGGCATCCATTCTGGCTTCGAACCTATGCAAGGTCTCCAACACTTCTGCATTGACGACGGGTCTCCTTCTGCCAGCACATCTACCAATTCGGATTGCCATGTTAATTTTCTGCAAAAACAACTCAAAAACACGCTCTGATACCACAATTGACAACAACAAATTTGAATTCGGGCCCCGTAAGGAGAGCTGGTCTCTAATGGAGCTCTGTCAACATTTTCTCACGGAGTAACTCGGTTCATTCGTCGTCTTCCTCAACTCTTCTGTAATTTTATTTATCAATTTCGGAGAAATTGACAAATAAATACATTAAGCAAACTTGGGAAAACTTTAATATCCCCGAACTTGAATTCTATTGCCGAACCTTAATACTAAGGTTATCACCCTTCGGGACTTTATATCAATAATCCGACGACATTTCAATTAAAATATTTATAACAAACCTTAGGCTCGGGGCCCACTCACACAACGCAGATTCAACAAAATAAACGTCCACACCTTTAGATTAATCTCCGTGCTATTTCCGAGAGCGACCACCATTCGATAACCTGCCTCCAGATCAACGGCGTACGTCGATATCGCGCTAGGTCCACAGTCGAGCTTTAACGCGCGATGGCATGCGATAAGGTGGTTTTTCTCCGTCGACGTGTCAGGCAACTAATGGAATTGCGTCCGAATTGAAAACACTGCTTACCCCACAAAGGCGGTGCAATATAGATGGTTTGGTTTCGCAAACCCACTCTTGGTTTCAGAACAGTGATTGACCAAGGTTTAAGTCGGGGTTACGCCATCCTTTCTATTCACTCCGGTTCACAAACTCAGGGTCTAACCACCGGACAAAACAAGTCTATTTCCTTTCTAGGCGGGGTTTCCATTCAAACCAAGCTCGCGGCTCTATGGCAACAATACTACCAGTGCACACATATGGCTCGACACATAAGTTAAGGGCATAATACATCCATTCTTGGATTCCTATGTCGTTGTGGCCTCCTTCGGAAATTCAGAGGGGGATTATACACACGACGACAGACAGAGAGACCTTCAACCATTAACACAGAAACGGAGGTTCAACACATCAGATTCTTCATCGAATTAACACCACGCTGGAGGCTCGAACACTTCAGAATTAAGCAATTGTATGCACAGAAACAGTATGTCTACACTCTACACTGATAATCAACAAACATCGAAACAGAGAACAATTGCTTAACACACACAATCTTTACTGTGAAATTCTCCTCCCCCTTCAATGCATCCGGGGGTTACATTTATACATCAACATTTGTCTCTTCGGTTCCTCTGTGAGGACCGTTTTAGTAAATCAAAAGCCTAATTACAATTTATTCAAATAACTGGAACATGACAGATGGATCGAATCCAAACCTATTCGACTTCTACTATCTCTAACAGTTCTAAAAGTAACAGACAGCTAAGGTATGGACACCTTGTTGTTACAAACTCGAATGATTCTGAACCCTCCCAACCACAACATGTGGACAAAACTCCTACATTGCTGGCTAGCGTCTAATGCCCCTGCATCTGAAAGAAAAGGTTTAAATCTGAAAATGAAAACAAAAAAAGACTATTTATTCTATGTTCATTTCTTTCACCAAAAACTATGTTTACCATTTTCAGATTTGCAAAAAAAATAAAACAAGCAAAGGCAGATTTTAGAAGAGAAAAAAAAAATACCTCTAGCCTCTAGCCTCCTCAATGCAGCTAGAACAAACTAATTTCTCAATGCTGCTCCAAAGCTTGCCCAATAAGCTCCTCACTGCTGCTCCAAAGTATGCCCAGAAGACTCCTCAAAGCTGCTCCAAAACCAACTCCACAACTCTTCACAAATTCCTCACAAATGCTCACTAAAATTCAATGAGATAGATGTGAGGTATTGAGAGGGGTTGGGTAGGTTAAATAGGATGGGGAGGGGTTAAAAACACTAACAAAAACCTAACAGCAAAATAAAACCCAATTTCAAGTCCATTTTTTTGAGTTTTGGGGGCTCGCGGCCGGCTTGGAGTTGTCTTACCGGTTTAGCTCGGGGTCGGCTGAGTCAGCCGGTTTGTGACCGAGCCGGCCGAGTCGGTGTACGGCTCGGCTGGCTCAGTCACAAACTGGCCACCGGACCGATTTTTCTACCGAGTCGAACTGGTCGAGGGTATGGCTCTATTAACTCGGCCGATTTTGAGCCGGTCCGGCCGTTTTTTAAATCTATGGTATTCAGAGTCAACAACAATATAGATGCAGCATTATTTCTTTTGTGTAGTGTTGGTGACAAGCATTAACAACACAGCAATAGATGTTCCAGAAGTCAAAACAACAACACATCGAGTTGTCTTGCTAAAGCACTTTCCTCGCTAAGAGGGAGTGTTGATTTATGGTAGCATCGGATGTGCTCTAGCCTTGTAACTTTGTATATAGGCTAAGACACATGTATTCCATAATACCCATAGATGGTTTTGGAAAATTCCACTTAGAGATAGTTTAATTAAATTAATTAATCGTTTTTTAATGTTTTCCTAAGTCTAAAATTAGGGAAACTGATTAATTAAAGGGTATTAATTAAACTAAGTGTGAATCTTCTAGATAAAGTCATGGATCACCTCCAAGTTAATCTTAGCCCTTGATTATGTTTTAATCTTGGCCGTTGAAGGGTCAACAGAAGAATATAAGGAGGGTGAAGGGCCTATGGAAAACACATTGAGCACATTGAGCATTTGGCATTTTCGAGTTTGTGTGAGACACAACTTTTGATCAGAATCGAATCACTAGGGCAGGGTTAGCTAAGTGATTTTGATTCAGTGATCAGTTTCAGAGAGGGGCAGAGGCAGTAACTGGTCAAGAGGACTAGGAGTGCATTTCAGAGAGAGGCCACAGTGACGTAGAGAGACACAGCGTAGTCACCTGGAGGGGTGACGCAGTTCCTGAAGGAACTCATGCAGAAGTGACGCAGTGTCTCTTTGATTCAATCCGGAGATAGCTGGAAGCTAGGGTTTCTGAGCCAGGGGAGCCAAAATCCAATTTCAGATCAGACCAGATCAGTTGTTGAGCAGACGTGACGCAGTTCCAGAGCTTGCCCATGCAGGCTTACGCAGTTCCAGCGTAGGCATCACGCAGAGGCAGAGAGGAGCTTCACCAGCGCTGTTCAGATCAGCCGAGGATTTGCAGAGTGAGGTATACCTCACATTTTCACCTGTTGTCTAGATTTCTTTGAAGCCTGAGCTGGATATTGGCACCCTAGTTCTACTCAAGATTCTGCTGCTTAATAATACAAAACTCTCAGATTTGCTGCACCGGTTTTCTCGAGTTGGGTTTTTTTGGGGACTTAGTCCAAAAATAACTGTGTCAAATGTGGATGTTTTTCATTGTATTTTGTTCAGTTTGTTTCAACACTTAGATTTATTCTGCAACATTATTTGTGTAGACTGCTTCAGTAATTACTTCAATATTTCACTGTAATGAGATAATTAGGAAAAATAATAGGAGAAGTAATTCATATTTGTTTCAGTGGGAATCCAGATTTAAGATTTTTCACACTTTGCAAGTGCTTGAGCATCTTCTTTCGTTGGTTTGGTGATAGATCCTTTGACATGATCCACAGCCTCATTTTCAATGAGATTCAGATATGTCCTCTTCTTCCATGCAAGATAGTTTGAAGCCCCAAACAATTTGTTTATTTCCTTGCAAAAAGACATTTTGACAGATTCAGACATAAATATACTTACTTGTGAAGATGCTTCCTCCATTTTCTTCCTCCTTGAATTTGATGATAATATAGATGATAGAGAACTTCTCCTTGATGAAGATACTATGAAAATTCCACAATGGGAATCCCTACTACAGCAACTGATTTATTTCTTCTACTTGTTAATTCTGAATCAAGTTATTTACGATGTTACACAGTAAACATCAAAATAAATTCTACTACAACCTTCACAACATAAAAATACTGTGGAAACAAAATACTGAGCAGGAAAGAAATAAACACACACATATACACCGTTGTTTTGGACAATATTCCCGGAAAAACCCAATGTGGGAAAATCAGTGCAGCAGCTGAAGATTTTAATTATTATGTAGTAGTTTCTGAATACAAATCTTTGGATGCCCCAAACTGCCAATCTGATCTAGAGAATAAACTTTGGCAAAGAGATGGTGAGATATTATCTCACACTGTTACCGGTGATCCGACATTGATCCAGCTTCTGAATGGCTAGCCCCACGTTGTCTCTGTGCAGCCTCTGCAAAGTCACTGTGATGTCTCTACATCACAACCTTTAGGGACTGTGTCACCCCTCTAACTGATCGATTTGCCGACTAGAAACTCAAATCTCTGGTCCTCTGGTCTCACACCTCGGTTCCCGACACTAGATCTTGTCTGCTCCTCAGCAAAACTGTGGATCTTCAAAGAGACTCTATGTTGCCTCAGCGTAGCTATGCGCTATGCAGCCTTGTTGAACCTCTTGATGCCTCCTCTGCAATGTATTCATCGGATCAAGAAAACTTCCTCCAGCAAACTATCCCTGCCCCTCACTGTAAGAAATCTCCTCGATCTCTCTCAGGCAACTACTGTGCTGCTCTCTTGAGAATTCGATCTCTAGATCTCTCGCTTGATGTGTTCTCAAAATGCCCATCAAGATCCTTCTTATCATCTCTCGTTGACATATCAACAGCCAAGATTAAACCATAATCAAAGGCTAAGATTAACTGGGAGTTGATCCGTGTTTTAATCTAGAAGATTCTCATCCGACTTAATTAATACACTTTAATTAATCACATTTCCTAAGTTTAGACTTAGGAATACAATAAAAATGATTAATTATTTTAATTAGGCCATCTTTGGATGGAATTCCCAAAACGATTTCTGGGTTTTGGAGAATGCATGTGTTCTAGTCTTTTTGCAAAATCCTGAGGCTAGAGCACATCCGATGCTACAAAAATCAACAGATAGATCTCTTCAAGATTGATCCTTGACTCCACAAAGAAGCAGGTCACTTTAGATCCTTTGATAGTGATGTTCTTGTTGATAATGATAACTTCTTGATGATGTCTTGATGCTTCTTGGATGATCTTCTTTAATGGTAAGGTCCTTGCTTCAACGAGAGGAAATTGCCTTGCAACTTTTGAAGATGATGAAGATGTCCTTGATCTTGCTTCTATAGGATGAATAGTCTTCAAGAAACTTGATTTAAAAGTCCCTTCAACTTGAGTAGGGTCTTTGTGGTCTTTTGATTATCCCAAGACTTCTTTCGGTCTAGACTTCTTCTTCAATCTGGGGTTTTGACACTTCTTGACTTCACGTTGATATCCTTCGAGATTAGATCCTTGATTGCTTGTGTCACTGATGAGATTCCCTTTCATTGTTTATCACCCTAGTTTTGATACAATGTTGAGAAATCTTCTTTTTCCTTGGATTATTATAGTGTTCTTCTTCATCAAACAACTACCAATGCATAAACAATAAAGAGACAAGAGACACATAATGTAGGTGATTAGCCAGGGCCAAAACCTCTCCAACTTCAAAAGAAAACACAAACGAATTCTTCTTCTTATAAAGACTTCACTTGACGAATACAAAGACCATGACCTAGACCCTTGACACAACGACCTCTCCAAGACCAAGTCACAAACCCCTCTTTCCAGCTTCTTCTTCTTGACCAAGTCAACACTAGTCAAACTGCTTGCTTTTCGTTGGACCTCAGTTATACTTCAGTTTTTCGGCCTCTGGTTTCAGACCTGCAATTTTCGGTTTCTTCAGAAACCTAAGTTGCAGGAAACGTGGGTCTAGGGCCCGTTTCTCAAAAAAAAACAAAATGGAAACGCTAAAACGCGTATCGTACGGTCGAGAAACGTGTTTCCGGCCGTACTGGTACATTTCCCATCCAGGAAACGTTGCCAGTACGACCAAAAACACGTTTCTCGGCCATACGGCCACGTTTCCTTCCCAAACATCGTTTTAAATTGTCTTTTTTTTTTTTGGTTTTCGTGCCATCTAATATTATTTTAATTGTTTTATTTGTCTCTTGGATGCTTCTAGATGGCTTTCTAAACTTATAAAAAGACGATTCACCTCATTCTCTCATCACATGAATTGAGCAAATCGTTTCACTTGGAGAAGAGCGATTTTGGCGAGGAGAAAAGAGGAAGAGAGTAGTGCTTCAGCTACGGTGCTTTCACCAGTGAGCAAAGGAGATTTCAGCAGCAAGAGAAAGAGATTTCCAAAGCAGATTTGGAGTGCGAAGCTTCTAGCTACGGCAATCTTGGTTTTTGGCTTAGCTATAGCCATATTTCTCTTGTTTTTTCTGGCATTTTGGGGTAGCTTCAGCTACACAAAATTAATTTGGGTAAGAAGCATTCAATTTCTTGGTTTTTTCCCATTGTTTCATCTATTTTTCGAAAGTTTATGCTACCAAAATTATAAAAAAACGTTTTTTATTTATAGATTTGTTTTTTTTATTTTTTTGCAGCAATGGCTTCCATCCAAGGTTCAAGTGAAAACCCCAAGGCCAACCCAAGGCTGAATATTATCCTCTTTGGAGGCATGTTGAGAAGCTACAAAGATGTGGAGGTGGTGGCTCATGGGAATGACAGTGTAATCTTTGCAATAATTCTTACAAGGGCTCTTACCCAAGAGTGAAGGCACATCTTTTGCATGGAGGAGGATAGGGGATTGCAGGTTGAACGAAAACTGTAAACTTTCAATCCCCACTCCGGTTATCAGTTTTACTTATCACTCCATGCATTTAGTTTTAAATCCAAGTATAATAAAAACACTAAAATCTGGAAATGACAATCATTTCTGAAAACACATATTTGGAGATTTCACCACTGTTGGAAAATGCAGAAATAAAACACAGTAAAAATATACCATCCACACACAGAAAATGACAGTGATTTTTGGTCAATGTGATCCTGGAAAAACCCCCTACAACTCTTGGGAAAAACCAGTTTGAGAGCTCTTCTTTATTTCTGAAAATCTTTTTACAGAGAAACTGAAATCACGATGAAAATTCCAACAAACACAAATTACAACTTATCACGATTTCCGTTCTTGCACTCCGCCTCGGAAAATGTGCCAACAACAAAACATAAATAACAGCAATAAATTACAGCATTAAATGTTGTACCCCCTTCCTCGAAAAACGTGCCCAGAACAGATTGTACGGACTCTACAGAAAAGTACAGCAGTCCTCGAAATCTGTACCCAGTTGCCTTGAAAAACATGCCCAGTTGTGCCTCGAAATCCATGCTGAATGTTGTTGTCCCTCTTCCTTGATTTATGTGTCTTTCCTCCTCGGAAAATGTGCCTAAACTCTGTTGTACGAATTTTGTCTTGGGATGCGTGCCAATAAATGTTGTACGAATTTGTTGAATGCCTCCTTGCTTCTCTCCTTCACTTCCTCCCTACTCAGAAATTTTCTCCTTGCTCTCTCTTCTCTTTTCTCTCAAATTGATATTTTCTTCTTCTTCTCTCCTTTTACCCTAAATGACCTTTTGGGTAACCCTAAGATCTAATGGCTCAGATTCATTTAGATCTAGGGATGAGCATAAATGTGCATTTAATTCTCACTTTCTATTTTTTAACTCACCCACTTAAATAAAGACCCACTTAGCCTTTTATTTCCATAGTCACTTTTTCACTTTCTAATTTCTTCATTGACTTTAATAAAGTCACTTTAAAATTAGAATGTAACTTTATCACTTATAAAGTCACTTTTAAATTAGACTGACTTTACCACTTATAAATTCACTTTAGGAAGAAGTACAAATAGAGTGGAAATTTTTTCCTAGGCCAAAGATCAAAGCCTTAGGGATCCACTTGTCCTCTGATACCCAAATTTTAACACTCCCTCTTACCGAGGAAAGTGTTCCTCACCACTCTCATCTTGTCTCTGAAGTAGACATGTTTGCCCCGTGGTAAGGCTTTGGTGAAGATGTCCGCTACCTGCTCATCTGTGGAAATGTACTCAAGCTCAACTACTCCCTTTTGAACATAGTCTCGAATGAAGTGATACTTGACCCCGATATGCTTCGACCTGTCATGAAAAATTGGATTCTCCGTGAGTTTTATGCAACTCTAATTATCGCAGTAAATCACAGAAGGTCTCAATGCCTGACCAAATAAGCCAAACAACATCTTGTGAAGCCATTAGGCCTCACAACTAGCCAAACTAGCAGCCATATACTCTGCCTCAGCTGAGCTCAATGCAACTAACAGTTGTTTCCGGCTGAACCATGACACAACTGCTGAACCCAACCCAAAACAACACCCTAAAGTACTATTCTTATCTGAAGCACAACTTGCCCAATCTGAATCAGTGTACGCTGCCTCAGCTGAGCTCAATGCAACTGACAGCTATTTCCGGCTGAACCACGACACAACTGCTGAACCCAACCCAAAACAACACCCTAAAGTACTCTTCTTATCTGAAGCACAACTTGCCCAATCTGAATCAGTGTACCCTGCCAGTCTCACTCCATCACCCTGTCCACAATCCTGACCAAAATCCACAATACCTTGCAATTAACGAAGAATGTGTTTTGCAGCCACCCAATGCACTCTCCTGGGCTCACACATGAACTGACTCATAGTGTTAACTGCAAAACATATATTTGGTCGAGTGTTGACCAAATACATCAATGAACAAGTCAGTGGTCTGTATAGAGAGGGATCGACCAACTCGGAATTAGAAGCGTGAAGCTTCTTCCAATTACTGATCATAGGTGTAGACATGGGTTTGCGGTCCTCCATGTCAAATCTGCTAAGAATATCCACAATGTACTTCCCCTGTCCCAGGAAGAAATGCCCCTCCTCCTGCCACACCTCCAATCCCAGAAAATAATGCATCAAGTCGATATACTTCATCTCAAACTCTGAAGCAAGATCTCTCTTGCAGCCCTCAATGAATCTCTCTACTCCAGTAATGACCAAGTCATTAACATACAACAACATAATGAAAGGCTCCTCACCTACCACAATGAAGTATAGGTTCGGATCAGCCTACTCTTGGTGAAACCCAACTGCTGCAGGTATGTATCAATTCGAGAGTACCAAGCTCTAGGAGCATGCTTCAAGCCATAGAGTGCCTTCTCCAATCTGCATACATGGGTCTCCTTCCCATGCACCTGAAAGCCCTGCGACTGCTCAATATAAACTTCCTCCTGAATGAAGCCATTGAGAAAGGCGTCTTCACATCCATCTAGTGGATCTTCCAACCCATCTCTGCTGCAATCGATATAATGGAGCGAATAGATGTATACCGAGCTACGGGAGCGAAGGTCCCCTCATAGTCCACTCCCTCTACCTGTGAGAACCCTCTCGCCACAAATCGAGCCTTGAACTTCTCTATGCTGCCATCTGTAGCATGCTTTATCTTGTAGAGCCATCTAGAAGTAAAAACTGATTTACCTTTAGGCCTCGGCACTACCTCCCAAACATCGTTCTTCATAATAGAAGAATACTCCTCCATCATGGCCTCTCTCCAGACCTGCTGGCTGGCCGCCTCCTCATAACTAGAAGGCTCAGAGTCAACAATGCTTGTTACCAATGCCATGTAACTACAGAACCGCTCAAGTGGTTTACTCTCTCTGACCTATCTCTTTGGCCCAGTAATTGATGTGGCCTCGTGCAAGGTGTCTTGAAGCCACTTGGGCTTCCTCTTCTCTGAGTCTACTTCTTCCACCGGAGTGAAAGAATCCTCATCATCATCAGAAGCCTGAACTCCTGAAGGCCTGCCATCTGACCTCATACCTGTACCTGTGCCTATAGAAGCTGAAGTACCATGCGAGCTGTCCATCAGTGGACTACCCTGTGAACTGCTCCGCGGACTGCCCTGAATGCTGCCCGAAGAACCACCCACTTGACTCTGAGAGCCACTGCTCACTGATGGACCTAACACTATAATCAATGTACCTCCTGATCCTTGACCTCCTGCACCCTGTGCACTGGATCCCTGTCACTGACTCAGTTGCTCCTGAGGGTCTGGTGACTCTAGATAATGCAAATCTCGTGACCTCCTGAAATCTCTCTCCTCCTCGAACTTCACATCCAGCCTGACAACAACTTTCCTCTTCGCAGGTATGTAGATCCGGTAAGCTTTTGAGGTCTCACTATAACCCACAAAGATGCCCTTGTCTGCAGTAGGTTCTAGCTTGGTCCTCTTCTCCTTGGGCACATAGGAATATGTAAGGCACCCAAAGATACGAAAGTGCCCAACATTAGGCTTCTTCCCAGAAAAGCCTCGTCAGGAGTCACATTCCCCAAGGCACGATGTGGACTCCTGTTCTGCAAGTAAACAACAATGTTGCAGGCCTCTGCACACAAAAATAAAGGTAACCCTTGATCGTGAAGCATGGCTTTGGCAACCCCTACAAGGGATTTTTTCTTCCTCTCTGCCACTGTAATATTCCCTTTTTTG
Organism: Pinus albicaulis; assembly: GCA_034641835.2. NCBI lineage: Eukaryota > Viridiplantae > Streptophyta > Pinopsida > Pinales > Pinaceae > Pinus > Pinus albicaulis. Next base: position 59,019 of record JAXQQM020070790.1, read on the forward strand.
GTGTCACCTATGACAGGGCTAGGATGGACTTCCAAAGTTAGGAGCAAACCGGTCACAGGTACAGGTTGGTGTCATCAGCGGGCCCGGGGGCTTTTTGGAGGATTTTTGAGGAGTTTCTATGTGGTCGGGTGGCATTCGCTTGATATATTCCATCATCCGAGCAGTTTGGCTTTCGTTCCGGTGCATTCCAACAACTTTCGGAAATTTGAGTTATTTATGGGCTTAACTCAGCTAATTACACTCACGGTGGCATTCTGGGAGGAATACATGACAGAACACCTTAGTGTAATAGCTCATTGGAATCGGGACAAGGATACCTCCATGATGGGACAGTTGGACATGAATTTCAGTGACCAGGGGAGACATGGTAGCCGATTTACTCTTTTCTGCATTAAAAAGGAATATTTTAATAAGAGGAAAAAGTGCTCCATGAATAAAATAATGCTCTAGAAGGCTCCAAAAGATCTATAAAAGAAAGGGAGGAGGCCATTGAGGGATATCTTTTGGATCATGTTATTTTATTGTATGAGGGGTGTGAGACGTGGTTCTCTACTTCTGTCGTAGCCCCAGGACGGAAACCCTCGGGTGATTTGTGAGTGTTGGACGAAAACCCGACTCTCTTGAGGAGACTTCATTCAGAAGTTTCGCAGAGCTTCAGGGATTGGTGTGAGGATCATCCAGATCTTCAATTTGTGCTTCAGTGGGTTCAGTGACAGTTTTGTCGTAGCCGATTTGCAGCAGTCTTCTTGCCAAGCCGTCTACATCATTGCCAGTGTCATTCATCAGTTGGGCCAGAGATCTTTCTGGGTTTTTCTCCGCTTCCTTGGCAAGCTCAGGTTCCGTTGTTCCTTTATGTTGATGTACTTTCTACCATAGATTAATAAAATGGCTCAGTGATTTTATCGGCATCCATTGTGTCATATTGGTGGCTGTGTGTTTATTTCCGTTTATTTTGTTGCTCAACTCTATTTCTGCATTTTTAGTTAAAATATCCCATTTGGGATATTACAGCCACCCCGTTCTGTTGGGGGTTGTAAGGAACCGTGAACTTCCTCCTAATGCCTACCTCAACACAAAAGTCCACAAACTCACCAAGAGAATACTCCCCTCCATTGTCCAACCTAAGTACGTTGATCTTCCTACCTGTCTGGGTCTCCACAAGAGCTTTGAACTCTTGAAACCACTTGAAGACCTAACTCTTAGTCTTCAAGAAATAAATTCAAGTCTTCCTGGAGTGGTCATCAATGACTAAAACATTATACTCATAGCCACTCAAGGATACATGAGACATCCGACCATTCACATCAAAATGAATCAAGTCAAGGATCCCTGTTGCTCTGCTGTCACTGCTGGGAAAAGGGGCTTTTGCAAACTTCCCCATAGCACATCCTCTACATACATCAAGGTGATCATAACTGAAATCTGGCACACCAATGGTGATCTCCCGCAATGTCCTCAAGGCCCCATGATACATGTGACCCATCCTGTGATGCCAAATCTCATACAACTCTGAACTACTAGATTTGTTGTCGATCTTTTCTCTGGTACTGCTACTCAATGCCATCAGGAGCTGGAATGAGAACTTCTACACCTTAGCATGGCGCACACCAATCAAACAACACCTCATACCCTTTGTCCTCAAGTGCTGAGACAGATATCAAGTTCTTCATTCCAAACACATATAGAACATCTGAAACTTTCAAGGGAGGTTTGGGTTCCCTATCAAATGTCAATGTTCCCACACCGACTACTTTAAAAATGTTGTCATCACCAAGTACTACCTCCATGTCAATATCACTCTCTGAAAGCTCTGAGAAGTACTCCCTGACTCCTGTCATATGACGAGAAGCACCACTGTCAACATACCAAATAACAGAAGATGCTCTGCTAGTAGAGGAGAGTGCACACTCTCTCTGAATCTGTATGGCAGGTGATACTGCATTGGAGGACTCACAAGCTATCAACCCAAACTCCCGATCAAATCTCTCTGAGAAGCCCTCTATCTCTGCAGAAGCTGCCATGGTTTTTTCTTTCCCTTTCTTGCTCTTCTTCTCTAGACACACAACAACATAGTGTCCCAACTTTTGACAATTCCAACAGTTGACTTTGGAATAGTCCTTCTCTTTGTTCTGTTGCTTGCCTTTACCTTTGCCTTTGCCTCCACTGGTGGAAGCTTGCTTCTTTGCTTTGCCCTTCTTGCCTCTTGCCAACAATGCCACATTGTCATCCTCATCCCACTGTTTTCCTACCCCAAGATTGTTCTTTCTGATCTCATTCTGAATGCAATCATCCCACAACCTATCCCATCCGGGAAGGTTCTCACGTGCAACAATACCATCCACAAAACTCTCCCAAGTCTTGGGAAGACCATTCAAAGAAATCCTCACCAACTCAGTGGGTGCAATGGTCTCACCTACGGCTGCCAACTCATCTCTCACCGCAGTGATCTTTGAGAAGTATGTTGTAGCACTGTCAGTCTTAGCCATTTTTATGGCCTTTAGTTTCTCCTTTAGGACCATCTTTCTGTTCTCATTTGAGCTCTGGTAAAGACCGGTCAAGGCTGTCCACATTTCATGTGCATAAGACTTTCCTCTCACATGAGGAATGACATGATCTTTGACTCCATCCAAAATCAACCTTTTGGCCTTAGCATTCTTTTTATCAAACTCTGCTAACTGTACAAGGTCAGCAAGTACTGCTACTGAGTGTTGTGTGGTATGTACCATAACGCCCCAGACCTCTACTTCCTCAAAAATGCTTTGGATTCTCTCCCTCCATGCACTGTAGTTACTCTGCTCATCTAACCTGTCTTCAACCCTCAAACCCAAAGACATGATTCACTGTCCTATAAAACTGAAATTTCAAATCTGGGTAAAGGTTTTTTGTTTTCTGTGTAAAAATCATCTTGCTGTAATATTCAAACAACTGTCCCAAAATGCAATTTCCAGCCATCTAAGCTCTGATACCATGTAAAATTTCAGTCCCCACTCCGATTATTAGTTTTCCTTATCACTCCATGAATTTAGTTTTAAATCCAAGCATGATAAAAACACTAAAATCTGGAAATGACAATAATTTCTGAAAACACAAATTTGGAGATTCACCACTACTTGAAAATGCAGAAATAAAACACAGTAAAAATATACTAGCCACACATAGAAAATGACACATTGATTTTTAGTCAATGTGACCCTAGAAAAACTCCCTACAACTCTTGGGGAAAACCAGTTTGAGAGCTCTTCTTTATTTCTGAAAATCTTTTACAGAGAAACTGAAATACACAATAAAAATTCTAGCAACCACAAATTACAACATATCTCGATTTTCGCGCTTGAGCTTTGCCTCGGAAAACTTACAAACAGCAAAACAGAAATAACAGTAATAAATTACAGCATTAAATGCTTTACAGTCTGCCTCAAAAATCGTGCCCTGAATAGGTTGTACAGACTGTACGGAAAAGTATAGCAATCCTCGAAATCCGTGCATAACAGCCTCGAAAAATGTGCCCAACTATGCCTCGAAATTCATGTTGAATGTTGCTATCCCTCTTCCCCGATTTATGTGTCTTTCTTCCTTGGAAAATGTGCCTAAACTCTGTTGTACAGATTCTGTATTGGGATGCGTGCCAATAAATGTTGTTGTACGGATTTGTTGAATGCCTCCTTGTTGCTCTCCTTCACTTCCTGCTCAGAAATTTTCTCCTTGCTCTCTCTTCTCTTTTCTCTCAAATACTCATGAAATACTAAATTGATCTTTTCTTCTTCTTCTCTCCTTTTACCGTAAATGAGCTTTTGGGTAACCCTAAGATCTAATGGCTCAGATTCATTTAGATCTAGGGATGAGAATAAATGTGCATTTAATTCTCACTTTCTATTTTTTAACTCACCCACTTAAATAAAAACCCACATAGCCTTTTATTCCCATAGTCACTTTTTCACTTTCTAATTCTTCATTGACTTTAATAAAGTCACTTTAAAATTAAAAGGTAACTTTATCACTTGTAAAGTCACATTTAAATTAGACTGACTTTACCACCTATAAAGTCACTTTAGGAAGAAGAAGTACAAATAGAGTGGACACTTTTCCCTAGGCCAAAGATCAAAGCCTTAGGGAACTACTTGTCCTCTGGTACCCAAATTTTAACAAAAACATCAGACCCTGTGGCAAGGAGGGAATATCAAAGAGAGCAAGATCAAGCTGATGCAATTAAAATAAAGCATAATGATCTTAGTCAAGCTAAAAATCCAACAAACATTGAGTCAAGGATTTTAGTTGAAGCAAGGAAGAGGAGAGGCACTCAACAACCAGAACAACCACCATCCAGAGGGGCATCCGGTACAGTTCAAGATAGCAGAATTGCTAAACTGGTGAATGTGCAAGGAAAAGAAAAAGTTGATTCCAAAGTGGCTCGATGCATCTATGCATGTGGTCTCCCATTCAATGTTGTTTTCTCTCCTTATTGGCAAGATATGATAAGGGCGGTTAACAAAGCTCCTCAAGGGTACAAGGGGCCCAACTATGAGAAAGTTAGAACTCAGCTTCTCAAAAATGAGAAGGATCTTGTGGAAGATGTGTTATCACCAATTTGTTCTTCTTGGAGTAGCTCTGAGGTTACCATAGTCTCAGATGGATGGACAGATACAAGGCGTAGACCATTGATAAATATCATTTCAACTTCACCAAAAGGAGCAATGTTTCTAAAGGTGGAAGACTGTTTGGGAGAGGTAAAAGATGCACAATTCATTGTTGATGTTATTATCAAATCTATTGAACAAGTTGGTCCTAATAGAGTGGTGCAAGTTATCACGGATAATGCACCAGTATGCAAAGCTGCAAGTTTGATTATTGAGGGGAGTTATGACCACATCTTTTGGACACCCTACATTGTCCATAATGTGAATCTGATCTTAGAGGAGATCAAGAATAAAGTTCCATGGATAAAGGAACTCACAGGGGAATCAAGGGAAATTGTTAAATTCATCACCAACCACCACCAGTCTCAAGCAATATTTCGAGAGTACTCCAAATTGGAGTTGTTAAAAGTTGTTGAGACAATATATGCCTCAAACTTCATAATGGTGCGCCGCCTTGTTGAGGTTAAGAAAGAATTAGTGTCTATGGTGGTGAGTCAGCTTTGGGCCGAGTGGAGACAAACAGATTTAGAGCGGGGATCTATGATGCGTAGATTGTGCCTTGATGAGGATTGGTGGAGCAAGATAGATTTCTTGCTAATGTTCACAACCCCTGCATTTGAGCTTCTTCGGAATGTTGACACTGACCAACCTTTCTTAGGTGAGGTATATGACGGTATGGATTCCATGGTTGAGAAAACTATGGAAATCATTTCACAAGAGTCTCCACATCTTTTGTTTGTAGATGATAATTTTGTCGAATTAATCAAGAAAATCATTGTTGATAGGTGGAACAATTTCAACACTCCATTGCTTACTTTAGCACATGCCTTGAACCCAAAATTTTATGATGAGGAACTTATTGCTCAAAGCAATGGGAAGAGGAAGGCACCCCATAAGGATAGAGAGGTGGCTAATGGGGTGAAAAAATCCCTTATGAGAATTTTTCCAGCTCATCTACATAGGGAGGTGAAGGAAGAATTTGGCAGTTTTGCTACAGGAATAGTTGATTATTCAGATATATCATATTTGGAGGAGAGAAGCACCATGAATCCGGTTAGGTGGTGGATTTGTCATGGAGTAAATGTGTACATTTGCAAAACCTTGCCATTCGCCTTCTTTCAAAAGTGGCAAGCTCTTCATCAACAGAAAGGAATTGGAGCACCTATGGTTTTATTCATTCTGTGAAGCACAATAGGTTGGGCTCACAGAAGGCAGAGGATCTTGTTTATGTGCACTCCAACCTTCGCCTTGCATCTCGTAGGGGTCCAGAATATGGCAATGGTCCTTCTAAGGAATGGGATGCGGATCCAGAAAATCCTGATTTGGATCTCTCTCTTGCTGCCTTGAATATTGAGGACCAGGATCATAGAAATGGAATTGGCCAAACATCTTCTTCAACTACACCATCCACTGTTGAGCATGCTTCTGCTACAATATTTGATGAAGATTCTGATAATGAGTATTAGTCTTTTGACTTTATTGTACTTTCAACCTCATATATATAATAAAGGTTTATTTTGAGATATTGATATATAATAAAGGTTGATTTTGGATATTCCGATGTTGCTATTTTCATTATGTGTTTGTTATCAATGACCATTCATGAGTAAATGTGTTGTAACTTGTAATAGTTTATGCTTTGAATTTATGATTTATCATGTATGTTTTAAACTTTTATGATTTCATATAACATTTCTTAAATGTCCTAAATTTTAATATAAATTCAAATTATAATATCTATATATGTACTGCGTTTCCCCGTTTCCAAAATTTGGGGAGGTCGCGTTTCGTATCGCTTCCCGTTTCCCCATTTCATGCAACTTAGTCAAAAACCCTAATTGCAGCATGTGGGAAGTATTTCCATCAACTTCGTATCTTTGTTCCCTTCGTTTAGGATGAGGACTTCTTCTAATGTGATTCGTCTTGCAATCTTGACTTATCTTCTTCCTTGATTCGACCTCCTAGTATGACTGCGATAATCTAGTATTCTTCTACACTAGATGATACTCCTCTTCGTACGTGTGATGGATATTAACCCTAAAACATCCCAAAACAACTCATCTTCTAGTCCTTCCTTCTTCGCTTGGAGAGAGGCTCTTTTAATGTGATTCTCGCACTTCTTTCTCACTTCAGATTGTTTAACCGAATTTCTCTTCTAGGTGAGGTCGAGTTGCCCTATATATAGTAGTTTGTCCATCAAGAATAAGCCGACTTGAACAGGTGCCTAGGTCGACATGCCTTTTCTAGAATCCTCCTTAGGCCGACTTTAAGGTGAGTTTGTGAAAAGGCCTTGGAGGGTAATTAACATAATTAAAATAAATTTTTACAATGAGTAACATGCCTTCAGTACATGACAATGACTCCCTAGACTCTATGACTTGGTGACCAACCCTAAAGGCTCAAAATGGGAGCCTTAACTAAAATGAAACCCACGAGTCAAGCATTACAAATAATTTTATTTTCTTCTTTACATCAATTACATAAAATCATAATTAAATATGTCATTTATGACGATCGAACCTAGTTAGACTTTTCAACACATATAAGTTTGAAAGGATTTATTACCTATAAGCACAAAATGCATAACTATAACTGCATATATTTGTATAGTTGATATTTCAAATTGCATCAACCATTAGTAGTTTATGGCTCAAGTTCAATTTTTATCGGTCACAAAGACTATACCATATGTGTCCATTTCAATAATCTCCTCTCTCTCGCTCTCTCTCTCTCTCTGGTTTTCTATTCTTGTATTTGAGTATTCACATTGATCTTTTGTGGATATATAAATTATTATGGTGATCTATTAGGTGCTATCATTTTGTAGAAGTCTATTATATATTAAAGATCACGGTATCACCCTAACCTAGGTGTCAGCATCTTGTACACATCTAGTAAAAGACAAAGGTAATATCAAAACACGAACTATACCATCTAAGCGTTGCAAAAATAGTAAGACAAGACTTTATAATACAAACACAAACCCTCGTTTAACAAGAATACTAAATAGAGCTCCTAACAAATAAATGGATAAGACATTGGTTATAATATCATCAATACAAATGGTTTCTCACAACATGATCCAATTATCACGAGTAATAATCATTTGCTACTCACATGGTCATCTAACCATGTCAATGAAATACTTTTCTAAGCATTAATTGTTTTCAACAAGTTTATTTGCTTGTCATGGGAATGTGTGACATGTTCCCTCTACTCCTTAAGAACATAAATAAATATTCTATGGAGCTATATACTTCATGTTTTTCTAGGTTGCAATAATCTAGGATATGTCGTTAACTATTTTACATGTTTCTTTAACTCCTCAGATCACTTAACGAAAAAGTCAATCACCAATGTTATAAATGAAAAATACACATGCTTTTTAATGTCATTTAAGTAAATAGACATCTAACCTATATGTTTGAAAGGATTTATTACCTGAAAGCGCAAAATGCGCAACTATAACTGCATATATTTGTATAGTTGATATTTCGATTCACAACATATGTGACCTGCAATAAATTATTCCACAACCATATGGATTCAAAATAACTTTTAGATAAAGGAAGGTGTATTTCAACTGTAATATTTTTTTTTTTCAAATGAGAAATCCCTTCTATTCAAGTCACAATTAAACAAGAAAATATATATGGTAAAATAAGCAATATTTGAACAAAGAAATAAATGAAATAATACTATTGTCCACAAATGTCGAAAATAATGGGACTTGAAAATAGACCAAATAGTAAGGGAAAAATAAGGATTTTGGAATATGATCTGAACAAACTCTTTCATTATTGTGCATTCAAGAAAATGGATTTTTTTGGTGGGGGCGGATAACATAAAAGAATTCATACAAATTAAATAATATATTGAATGTGTAATATAAGAGATGATGATAACAACGATGAATGGCCTAGGCATTTTTAGTTTTGAAGGTGGAGGTGACCTTTCACATACACATATGTCTTTATTCAATGCAACTTTCAATTATATTAATCTAAAGTTCTACGATTTATATTTATCTAGCATTGCATTCCCCTTTAAAAATGTTTTCTCCACAAAACACATCAAGGGAAAAAAATTCTCTTGTTCTAGTTTGTAATGCCTTCGCATGATTTTCTATACTTTGAAGTTGTTGTTAACTTGTTACTGCAAAACTAAGTTGCATGATTTGAAGAAACAAATGTGTTTCTAAAATGGAAATGCACTGGAAATGTGACCCCCAAAAAATTTGGAAATGGGGAAACGTGGTATATATATATATAAGCACTATGAATAAATAAGAAGGAACATTTAAATGACAAGTAATGTCCCACCATCACTTATATTGGGATCCTCATCATTAGTATCACCTTTTTCCTCTACCTCAATCCTCTAGGGAAATCAATCAACACCACCCAATATTGATCAAATGACCTAATCCAAGCTTTAAAATATGATACAAAAAGCTTAGCATGCCTAATCAATAATTTTGGTTTGAGTGAAGAATACATTTTTCCTCAAGACATGATAAAGGAGTGCAACAAGAAATATCACAAACATCGAGGTACATGAAGGGTTTGGTGCTTGTTACACACCACTAGTGGGTAACCCCATACGAGATTTTTTTCTCCTAGATTTGTCTTCAGCCAGTAGCCCCTGACAACCACAAGTGCAGCCGATTTTGTGCAGTTGATCTCCGCTCCCTAAGCTAGTCATATGTCCCCTCACCCATATTTCGACAACGTATGTTTGAAGGTGGGTCATCCAATCCTAAAGGTATGTCTTTCATTGTGCAATTCGGTGCTTATGCATGTTTTTCCTTGGGCACACTTTGTTAAAAAATGTAACTAGTATCGGTCTTCATAATTGTATTTGTCGAAAGAAAATTTATTGTAAAAGAAAAATATTTTTGAAGCATGGGTTTCATGCTCTTTTATTTATTTTCTAGGTCATAGCCTCCACTAAAGGCTTCTAGGTTTTGTCATGAGTGAAAAAAGACTTCATCACATTTATTAGACCTTTCTTGGGCATTTGTGTCATGTAAAGAAATTTATTTTTGAGTAAAAATTGTCATTTGTCACCTCCTCACCAAGTCGGCCATGACCTGATGAAGTCGGCCTGAATTAGGGCTATTCGACCCAACAAAATCAGTATAAATAGAGGCAACTCGACTCATTTGGAAGCACACATTCGCAAGTTCGATCTACAAGAGAACGAGGAGGAAAAAGAGAGTGAATTGCAGAAGAAGACCTAATTAAAGGAATAGACAAAATCAAAGTTTTGGGCATCTATCTCTCACACGTGCGAAGCCTTCTAGGGTTTCTGGACAAGTACCTCGGGGCCAAAATTTTGAAGTCGCTGCAGGTCCGAAATTTTGTAATTGGGGGGGGCGTAATTCTTGATTGAAGTTGCATCTAGGGAGCCGACACTTGGAGACTTTGGCATAATACATCAACTTGAAAGAGGGGTTGACTTGGTGATTGGATGAGGTCTTTGTGTAGGTCTAAAGGGTCTTGGATTGTCTCATCTTGATTTGAATCTACTAGTGGAAGAGTTGGAATAGGTTTGCCCCTAGATAGGGGCTTTTACCCAGTTGAATGCTTATAACTTGTGTTGCTTGTTCTTGTGATCTTCATACATATTAATTTGGTAATTGCTTGATGAAAGATAACATAATAAAGAAGAAAAAGAAGCCAACATAAATCACAAGTAATTATCAAAAAAGTGTAATGTCCCCAATTAAATTAATTTTGCAATTTTGATTAATAATATCCCAAGGCAGTTTTGGTGAAGGGAACATAGGAGAAATGGAACTATTTGGATGTTAGTGTAATTTGGGGTCCACTCACCCACATGAAATACACACTTAGGGAAAAGGGAATTCGAATTCCCTAAGGAAAAATCAAATTTCTAGAGGGACCCATAAGCATGCATGCCTAGCAATTATAAGAAGAAGGAATGGAGAAGCCATTTGCATCTTTTGGCTATTGAAGAAATCGAATTGCCTTAGCTACTTAACTGAGCCAACATTGTGTTGTTCAACACAAGAGCTTCCCAAGGAGCGAAGCTCAACCTTTCTTCAGTGGACTTCGAGTGCCACCCAAGGAAGGCATTTTTCTTGCCTTGAGACCGAAGGAGTGAGTACCTACAGGTTTTGCGCTTTTCTGGAGAGATTAGGACTGCGTAGTGGTTGGAGCCATCTTGCTATTGTGGAGTGGAGTTGCTGGAAGATTCATCGGAGGAGCTAGAGGAGTGATTAAGGACCTATTTCTGGAGTGTAGCAGCAGTAGCAGCCTTTACGCAGTTTTCAACCGGTATACACAGAGACTACGTAAGCACTTCCATGGACTAGGCAATCATTCGAGAAGGCTCTTTTGTTGGCGCTGTCTTGGAGGGATTTTGGACCTGAGGTGTTGGTGGATTGATTGAAGGTTCATTTGAGGAGGTTTGTTGGGGTTTTGAAGGGCAGTGATTGATAGCAGCAGCTACAGTAACAAAAATCAAATTTGGAGGAGGGCCAAGCTGAAAAGAGTCAAATTTTGAAGGTTGGAATTAGAGGAAACCCTTTCTGGGTTTTTCTGCGTTTCGGGCAAGGATCACCTTCTCAATTCCTAGAATTTTTTGAGCAGTTTTCAGTGGGTAAATCAGAGGCGAAAGTCAGGCAGTAGTGAAGCCTTAGAGTAGCAGCGCAATTTTCTGGAGGAGCTTGCTATTGGAGTTGTGGGTTTTGATTATACTCATCACCTGGTGCCTGTCACTTGCCTTGTGCAAGCCCAAGTGCATTTTCTCAAAATATTTGTAACTCAGTATCTTCATATAAAAAAATTTGGCCAGTTTATGGAGTTGGTGCATATTTTTTGGTTGTGTTAATTTCTAAAAATTTATGTGTTTATATATTTGCATGACTTTGTTATCTTTGTAAATTTTCCATGTGGAATATTATAAAAAGAGGAATCAAACCCTAATATCTACATACAGTGATTTCTCAACATGGTATCAAAGCTAAGGTGAAGGAAGGACTATTTGAAGATCACTTTGTTGGCTATCATTTGAAGGAAGGAAGGAAGTCTTAAAAGAAAGATCACTCTCTCAATGGCAAGCTATTTGATGATGGGACTCAGCCTCTTGAAAATTGCAGCAATATTTGTTGTAAGGGTTGTTACCACTCAATCTAGCAGGGATCCTAGGAGAGGTTCTTGTAGAGAAACTACTAGGTCAAGTGGCAACAATAGAGCAATAGACCACTGTCACCTCAGCTAAAGCTTCCTGCTCTTTACTAACTTTCACCAATGGGAGGAGTCCCAGTATGAGGGAAATCACTAGGACTAATATATCAATGGTGTGGAGGTAATGATTTCAATACCCTGTTAAAAGGAGAGGCTCTAATGACAGGGGTTGTTTGCTTTAGAAGCAAGAAGTGAAGCTCTCCAAGAAGGGCAAGAGGGAAACCAAGACCTAGGAATAGGAGTATTCCTTGATATAAAGTGCCCTAGACAGAATAATCCTAAGAGAATAGGATTCTCTAAGCAATCATTGTGAAATTGTAGTGACAAGGTTGCGGGACCACAAAAAAACCTTAGTAGGCCCAAACAAGGTCAAGGGCTTAGAGTGAAACTTCAAACAAAAGGCCTTGACCAAGTGAGGGAGAAGAGAAGGATCAACAAGATTAGATTTGACTTGATATTTTAATGAAAAAAACATTAATGAAGCTGCTAACCAAAGGAAAAATAGGGAGAATGGTTCTTGAGCTAGGGCTTGGTGAAACTTGAGATTCAATTATTGGATTAGCGTCAAAATTGGAGGACCTCTCAATGACCCACCGACACAACTCTAGACCAAATTTCATCTAGTTTGGATGGCCACAATTTATTTCATGTGATGCCCTACGAGATACTAAGGTTAGGGCTTGGAAAAAGTGGAGGGAGGTGAAAAGATTTCCGTTTAGGTGATCACCAAGGATTAGACCAGTACCTAGACTATTGGGAGAATGGAGTCAATGAGATTTTAATGTTTAGAATTTCTCTTACCCAATTAAGGAGTTCCCCAACAACTTCGCATCCTAAAGGCAGCAGTTAGGTCACTAGGAAAATTTATACTTCTTGATACTACAATTGATGACTTATCAAGGTAATTATGAAGATCATATACCCCTAGGAACATTCATTCACTATACCAAGCATGAAACATATGAAAAACCCTCACAAAGTAGGGATTCAACAAATTCGCATTTCCATTAGGGCATCAACTCCAACTTCATGAGCGGAATTTTCATACATTATACTTATGACATGAAATAAAAAAATAGATCATGAAAATGACCATTACAAGTATAGTGAATATATCAAATCATCAACAGAGACAAAAATCAAATCTCCAAGACCAAGAGAATATTTCCAAATATCAAAATGCATCAAAGATATCCAATTCGTCCTCCAACAGCTATAGTGAAATTCTCAAGAAGAGATAAAGATCAAATCTAAGTGATGATGAGAATCAAATTACCTCTCATCAATTTATAACATCCTCCAAGGGTTCAATTTGTGTAATTAGGCATAATGATGCCCCAACTAATAAAATAATGTGAAAAAATAACATTATTTGGTCACAAACCCACCAAGATAGCTCCATAATACAAAAATAAGCCTCTCAAGAGGGTAAAATGATAGATAAAATAAGTCGAAGGGCCATTGAAGAGGTCTAGCTGAGTCCAATGTGTGCAAAAATGAAGGGATTGACTCTAAACATAGTGGTAAAGGGGGTGGTCCCTTGATATCCAAGCAAATCACAGTGCCCCCAAGTGGCTGTGGGGGCACAAAAACATCCTCATGGGTCTCCAAATGGATCGAACAAGACTGTATCCCATCTGTAAGAGCTGGAAGAATGATGAAAACCCTGTCTTTGTCTCCCATGATGAGACACATCCTCATCTGGGCCTTGGATCAGCTGCCAAGTGTGTAGTGCAAGAGTGTAGTTGGTTGGGCAAGGTGGTCCAAGTGCACCATCATCGTCAAATAAATGGAGCGCGAACAAGCAATGAGTGGAATTGAAGGATCCCATGACATGGTAATCTGCTCTCTGCTATGGTGGAGACCCATGGCTCTCAACGCTCACCCTACAAATGCCAATATGACCCTTTAGAGGACTTGGACCCCGTAAAGGGGGACCAAACCCCAGATGAAGACCCACTTGCAATCCAATGTGTCTCCTCACCTTCTAGTACAACAAATCGTTAGTGTAATCGAGTAAATGTGCTTACAAATAATGGAATCAAATAGATACTTCACAGTGGCATGCCCTTCCATAATGGGCTTTACAGTATACCAGTGTCTCCAAGTTCAAAAGGAAGGTTAACCAAGGACACTATTAGGTGGTTTCAGCCTCTAAGGAGAGTGCCATGTCCATGGTACATCCATCAAATGGCAAGTGGTATGTGATATAATGATGGAACAGAGTGGGACATCAGGGGAAGGTTCCAAGCCACCTGCCACAGTACAAGGGTAGCTATAATGAGGGAAGCCCACTCTTGGGTACATGAATATAGGAGGGAGCAATCGTGGTACATGAGTTAGCACAACCTTTGTTTTTCCACCCTTCTTGATATGCCTTTTGCCTTTTATTGATTTTTCTTTTCTATAATTGCACAAGGCTCCAAGGGATGAGACCATGATGTGTAAGACATAGCACTAGATACTCCCTTTAGGTTGGCTAGTTCATTGCCCACCTGGGGTTGGGACAATCATGGGTTCCTTAATGATGAACGGGCACAGTATAAGGGGCCCTAGGAACCAGGGTGATGGCCATAATGATGGGGGTAGAGCTCATGTTTTTCTTTTGCCCACGTGCTAAATTTGTATGTCCCGACCATCTTTCGCATTTTATGGTACATTTCCTGTTGAGAGTGGGAAAATTATGCTTTTCTTTTCCCTTTAGCTGCATCAACCTCTGGGGCATTGTTCCAAGGTTGCCCCAAGGTGTGGACAAGGGGAGGGGGATGCTCACTCCTTGCGGACCTAGATGGGAAACATGTGAAAAGGGGTTATAAAGAGAGGAGGGGAATGATGTATGTGGTTTCGGGAAGTGGGACCACACCTCAACAACATTCTCTATCTCCCAGGTTTGAAAAAGAATTTACTTTCCATTTCTTGTTTAGAAGATAAAGGAGATAGAGTTGCTTTTGTAGATGGAAAAGTTTTGGTTTGGGGAAAAGACTCTAGTTTTGAAAAAGCAAGGGTCATTGGGAATCGTGAAGGAATATTATATAGAGTTATAACTCCATCTCCTCAAGCCCTTGTTCATATCGAAATTAGTCCCATCGAACTTTGGCATAGAATATATGGAAATATTCACTATAGGATAATACCCTCTCTAAGTTAAATGGCGAAGGGTATCCCCAACATCAAGGAGGACCATGAAGGAGTATGCAAGGGATGTGCCATGGGAAAGAATACTAAGAAACCCTTTACAAGTAGTGATACAAGGTTTGATGAGATATTATACCTCATTCATTTTGATGTATCTGGGCCCATGTCTAACAAATATCTTGTAGGCCACCAATATTATTTGACCTTCATTGATGATCACTCTAGAAAGACATCATTGATGATCACTCTAGAAAGACATGGCTCTATCTTCTCAAGACAAAGGACGAAGTATTTGAGAAGTTCGAGGAGTTTAGATCCGAAGTTGAGACCCTAACCGAAAGAAAAAAACCCTGAGATCCGACAATGGAGGTGAATACACTTCAAAAGAACTTATAGCATATTGCAAAGAAGCAGACATTAAGAGAGAGCTCATTGTTCCCTACAACCCCGAACATAATGAAGTAGCAGAAAGGAAGAATAGAACCATTGAAGAATGCATAAAGACTATGATATTTGATCAATACCTACCAAAATTTCTATCAGGAGAAGCAACCATGACAGCAGTATACATACAAAATAGAAGTCATCATCAAATCCTTGATAATATGACACTGAAAGAAGCGTTTTCAGGAAAGAAGCCATGTGTAGACCATCTCTAAATCCTTGGATGTCCTACATACATTGATGTTCCAAAAGACAAGCGAAAGAAGTTATACTCTACAAGTATAAAAGGTATCTTTGTTGGATACCTTTCATCAAAAGCTTATAGAATCTACATCAAAGAAGAAAAAAGAATTGAAGTTAGCAGAGATGTTATTTTTGATGAAAATCATACCTATAAAAGATAAAAGGATATACATGTCGAGTCTGATGAAGAAGATGCACCACTATTTGAAGAAGAAGAGCAACATGACAAGACACCTACAAAAGTAAAGGAAAAAGGTCCAAGTGAACCTATCCAACCTACAATCGTTCCTGAAACAAAGAAGAGGCCAAATTGGTTAAAAGCTACACTTGAAGATGTCGAAGGACATGGAGCAGCAAAAGGAACTTTTAGAGAAAGCAAAAGACCAAAAAGGTACTCAAGGTATGCATTGCACATGACGAAGTTAACCAAAGTAGAACCAACTACCTTTGAAGAAGTCGCTCATCAAGAAGAATGGAAGAGAGAAATCCAAGAAGTATACCAATCTATCATGAAGAATGGGGTATGGGAAATCGTTCCTAGACTTGGTGACAAATTTTGTGACACTTCCAAATGGATTGACAAAATCACACATGCTATTGATGGAAGCATAGACAAATACAAAGCAAGACTTGTTGCAAGGGATTCTTCTCAAAAAGAAGGAATAGATTATGAAGAAAGCTTTGCTCCCACTTCGAGGTACACTACTATTAGATCCTTGGTTTAGCTAGTTGCAACAATGGAATAGAATATACATCAAATGGATGTTAAAATAATCTTTCTAAATGGAACCATTGTTGAAGAAATATATATTGAAAACCCGGAAGGCTTTGAGATAAATAGCAGGGATACTCATGTTTGCAAACTAAAGAAAGCTCTGTATGGCTTGAAGCAAACTCCTAGGGCTTGGTACGCAAGAATGGATGCTTGTCTTTTAAGGATTGGCTTTGTCAAAAGTTTTGATGATGCAAACCTCTACATCAAGATAGTGAAGAATGAACCAATTATTATACTTTTATATGTGGATGATTTATTTATTGCAGGTGTGGAGCACAAAATTCTAGAATGTAAAAAGCTGCTAGCAGCTGAATTTGAAATGAAATATCTAGGACTCATGCACTACTATTTGGGCTTGGAAGTTTGGCAGAAACCCATGAGATATATCTTGGTCAGAGAAGGTAAATAATCAATATGTTACAAAAGTTCGGTATGATGGATTCCAAGCCTATGACTACTCCATGAACACAAATCTAAAGAAGTTTAGAAGCTTTAACTCTAGTCCCGTTGATCCTACAAGCTATCGTAAGTTGGTGGGCTCTTTGATGTACTTGATGAATACCAAAACTAACATATGCTTAGTTGTAAAAGTTCTTAGTCAATTTTAGTTGGAGCCTCGTCATGGCCATTGGATAGCTGCCAAGCATATTTTGAGATACCTACGTGGAACAATTCATCATTGCCTAAAGTTTGATGGAAACGAAGTAAAACTAACAGGTTTTACTGATTCCGATTAGGGCAGCAGTGAGACCAATGGAAAAAGCACTATTGGTGTTTGTTTAAGTTTGGGATCTACAATGATTTCATGGATGAGTAGAAAACAAGATCTCGTTGCTTCTAGTAGTGTTGAAATTGAATATGTTGTTGCACGTGAAGTAGGAAAAGAAGCAATTTTGTTAAGAAAACCCTTGTCATATTTGTTTGGAGGGCCATTGGATCCTACAATTATAAATTGTGATAATCAAAGCAGCATCAACATGTCTAAAGACCTTGTGTTTCATGCAAGGACAAAGCATATCAATAACAAGTACCACTACATTAGAAGTTTGGTGCAGGATGGGGTTGTGAAGCTACAATATATTTTGACATATGAACAAGTAGTTGACTTGTTGACAAAATCTCTTCCAAATAAGAAGTTCAAATATTTCAGAAGGATGCTTGGATTGTTTGATATTACAGATTTTGTAGATACGGAGAGATGAAGCATATTGGGGCGACAAGATGCTTGGGAGGACATCTGGCCGGTCTGTGATGATGTCTAGATCGAGAAGTAAGGAGGGTGGCAGTAATCTTAGAGCTTCGACCTTGGATAAATACCTAGATCCCTAGGTTGGTGTTAAAGCTAGTGCCTAATAGTACCTAGAGTGGCTAAAGCTTGGTATACACATTAGTCCCACCCGATTAGATACCCTGGTCAGGTATCTAATTTGTAGCACAGCGTGTGCTATGACTCTTCATAGAGCATATCATTTTGAGACCTTCCATGTACCTTTGTATATATGTAATTATGAATAACTCCCTAGTTAAGAGGGAGTAATGAAGAATGTAACTAGTGTCGGTGTCCATAATTTTGTTTGTCAAAAAAAAAAATTATTGTAAAAGAAAAATATTTTTGAAGCATGGGTTTCATGCTCTTTTATTTATTTTCTAGGTCATAGCCCCCATTGAAAGCTTCTAGGTTTTGTCATGAGTCAAAAGAGTCTTCATCACATTTATTAGACCCTTCTTGGGCATTTGTGTCATGTAAAGAAATTTATTTTTGAGTCAAAAGTGTCAATTGTCACTTCCTCACCAATTCAGCCCATGTCAGGATGAAGTCGGCCTGAAATAGGGCTATTCGACCCAACATAATCAGTATAACTAGAGGTAACTCAACTCATCTGGAAGCATACACTCACAAGTTCAACCTACAAGAGAACGAGGACGAAAAACAGAGTGAATTGCAGAAGAAGACCTAATCGAAGGAAGAGACAAAATCAAAGTTTTGGGCATCTATCACTCACACGTGCGAAGCCTTTTAGGGTTTTTGGACGAGTATCTAGGGGCCAAAATTCTGAAGTAGCTACAAGTCCGAAATTTTGCAGTTGGTGGGGCGAAATTCTGGGTTGAAGTTGCATCTGGGGAGTCGACACTTGGAGACTTTGGCAGAATACATCAACTTGAAGGAGGGTCTAACTTGGTGATTGGAGGTCTTTGTCTAGGTCTAAAGGGTCTTGGATTGTCTCATCTTGATTTGAATCTACTAGTGGAAGAGTTGGACTAGGTTTTCCCCTAGATAGGGCTTTTTCCCTAGTTGAGTGCCTATATCTTGTGTTTGTTGTTCTTGTGATCTTCATACATATTAATTTGGTAATTGCTTGATGAAAGATAACATAATAAAGAAGAAAAAGAATCCAACATAAATCACAAGTAATTATCAAGAAAAGAGTAATCAAACCCTAATATCTACATACAACGATTTCTCAACACACTTGGGTATGGATTATTAGGTGACTTGGAAAGAGGAAGGGTTTTGACTGTAGTCTTGTTCACTCACCTTAAATGGAGGGATAATCCTCAACCCTAGTCCCGTGTGATCTCTCCTATTGGCTTACAGCTTCAGCATGGCCACTAGTTGGGAAACCCTGATTTTGGAAGGGCGATGTTGTTTTGCCATTTCATATTTTTCACTCCCCTCCGCACATTACATGCCCTATTTCATCATCTTCCCTCTCTACGTCCAGAAGGCTCCAGTATTCCCCTGTTCCTTGTCCAAATGTCTGGGTCAAACCTGGAACGTTGCCCTGGAGATTGATGCAGCTAAAAAATAATGGATAAAAGAATATGACGGCCACATACAAAAGGAAATAATACCACAAAATGCAAAATATAGTTGGGAAAATAAAATTAGCACATGGGAAAAATCCAAACATGAGCTCTACCCTTATCATTATGGCCATCACCTTCGTTCCTAGAGCCCCTATGAGTGCCCCCTGTAATATTCCCAATTAGCAATAGCTAATTGGAAATATTAATTTTGATTATTTTTGCCTTTATAAAGTTAAAATATAAATAAAGCGCGTGAAGGAGCACTTAGCTCACACTTAGGATAAAAGCATTCCCTAAAGTCACTAAGGAGACATATCGAATTAGCAAGGTGGGGCCTAGTGGCCAAGTGGCAGCGCAGGGAAAGGGGCAGCGTGGGCAGCGTGGGGCCTAGCCAGCGCAGTTTGAGTTGGACAGCGTGGGCCAAGAGGGACAACGCAGAGATTGGTGGGGCCTAGGTGAGGGAGAGGCTCACCAAGCATAAAAGGAGGAAGGGTCTCCGTATTCTAATTATTCTGATTATGCATTTTGAGATTTGTCTTCTTGGCATTGAGCACGCTTGTTGTTTAGCAAAGTCTGCACGTACTGTTCAATACATCGGTTGTCTCTGTTCAGAGATCCCAACCTCAGCCCCGAGGGACTTTAAGTGCCTGCTTGGGTGAGGAGTTCCATCCTTATTTCTTCAGTGGGAGTTGCAGCTATCACGGGAGGAGCCTCCACGCAGAGAGACAACACAGTGAGTGAGAGGAAGGATGCAGTCTTGTGGGGAGGTTGTTCCGGATTGGGAGTTTGAGGTGGATTTAGCCCTGGATAGTGGATAAGGGGCCAACCCTTCCCTATTCCAGCGTTTTGGAGGAGTTACGGACTAGCTTTTGGAGCAGATCATTCAGAGCCAGCGTCCCTCCTTGAGGAATAGCGTACTGCCTCAAGGGAGCCATTTTCAGGAGTCGGCCATTTTTTAAAAGCTTTCTGGGCTTTTCTGGGTATTGGCAGTAGAGGCCATTCCCGAAGTTTCAGCATTTTCTGAGGTGGGGAGCAGCCCCAACAATTCAATTCATTCCAGCAGTAGCAGCAGCACAACAGCAGTGCCAACAGCTTGGAGATAACGTAGTCTTGAGTTAGCAGCCATTCTGGGTCCCAATCTGAGAGTATTTCCACGCTTGCCTAGTGCAAGCCAAGGTGCTATCATTCTAATCACCTTTGTACTCATTTTCTATCTGTCAGTATTAATAAAATGGCTCAGCGTTCTCCATATTGGTTATTGTTCATGTGATATCTCTCTAGTTGTTGTTTGTCTTTGTTTATGTGCTTTATATTTCTGTTTATTTCTACTTGGAATATTACAGTGGTATCGGAGCTCATAGACTTGGCTCAGCCTGTCGAGCAGATTGTCTATGACACCTTCAGGGAAACCATACTTTTGTTACCGAGGGAGGAGGTACAGAGATCAAGAACGAAGGTTAAAGCTCACTTTCGGGGAAGGTGACAGCGTCCTAGTAGTGGACGCAAAGGAAGAGGAACCAATGGTGGAGGACAGAAATGCCGATAAGGAGTTCGGGGAACTTCTCCTCAAATCGGTACAGGATCTGTCGAGATGGATAGAGGAGATGGGGCAGAGATTCACAGCAGAGTCTAGACCTCGCGAGACCCCGAGGGGTTTCCATGTTGGAGAGGGCTCAGGCACATCTCATCATTTACAGGAGCACCCCACAACACAACAAGTGGCATCACACACGCCCCCCCGTTCCACGATGCCTACATTTCTTGCCGCAGACATTGGGGCAGAAGCACAGCAGGAGCAGTAGCCGGCACACATGGGGGATTATTTTGCTGAGTACCAATCATACGGTCAGGAGTTCAGAGATGCCCTCACTTTCCATGATTTTGTTCATCTCAAGCGGGACAGCAAACCCCGCAACCATCACAGGGGGAACAGGCACTCACGTGACGGGGACTTGCAGTGCACGGTGGGCAGATTCCATTTACCAACATTTGATGGATCATCCAAGTGCTCGGCAAAAGCTTGGGTGGAGAAGCTGGATATATATTTCCAGCTTAATCAGATGGCAGAGCTAGAGGCCATCAAAGTGGCAGCACTGCACCTAGAGGGCGAGGCCCAGGATTGGTGGTTTCACGGGATGGTTACACTGGGGCACTCGAGAGTGACAACATATGTCGAGTTTACACGAAGGTTGGTGGAGCGTTTTGACCGGAGGGATCTAGAGGAGAATTTTGTTGAGCTTACCAAGCTCAAGCAGACCGAGAGGCCAGACACGTACATATCAGAGTTTTTGAGACTCTCTGTGATGGTACCAGATCTATCCACCGCCCATATGATTTATATGTTCACAAATGGATTCCATATAAATCATACGGGCATTCCAGCCGAAGGGAAAGGACAAGAGGGTTCCGCCTGCCAGGGGGGACCAGGGTAGAGGGTTTGGAAATGATGAGGCCAGGAGAGAATTGAAGCGGAAGAGATTGTGCTTCACATGCCAGGAGCCATGGGCACCAGGACACCGTTGTGCAGCGGGGAAGGCACATTACATCGAGGTCTTCTCCGATAGTAGCGAGGAAGAAGACGAGTATGAGGATGTGGAGGCTAGAGACAGCAGTACAACGCAGAGAGGGGATCATCTGCCACCTCCACCACCTGGAGCAGGAGGTGCAGCTTTTGCACCTACTGCGGGAGCCCTTGCAGCCTTGCGGGGAGTTCCCAAGTACTTGACACTGTGTGTCAGAGGTATAGTACGAGGGCAGCATGTGTCGGTTTTGGTAGACAGTGGGGCTACCCACAATTTCATTGATGCTCAACTGGTAGAGCATAGGGGCATACAGACGAAGACTTTTGATGGATTTTCGATGCTGGTTCCATGTAATATTCCCAATTAGCCTTGCTAATTGGAATATTTCATTTTTGTTTAATTTTGCCGCTTTAGCTAGAAATAATAAATAAAGTGAGAAATAAGAGGGGTCACCTCACTTTAGTCACCTCACTTTATAAAATAAAGTGTTTTCCTAGT
>JAXQQM020072130.1:0-87735 GCA_034641835.2 Pinus albicaulis
ATGTTGGGGTTCCTATGTTTTGGAAGATTTGGCAATACCAAAATATAAGACAACGTCAAACCACTTTGGGGCCCTAGGACCTAGCCCTCCTGGACCTGGAGAGGGATCTCTCCAATAAAACAAAGAATGATATATCTTTGAAAGCTCAAATGAGATGTTAGGCTAGGTATGAAGTAAAAAGGGGGTTTTTAAATGATTTGGTTGGTTGGTTGCTGGGTTAAGTCATGAGATCATAAACTAAGAAAGTGATGGGAGAAAAAAGGAACAAAATAGAAGGATGTTTCAGCAAAGAGGATACGTCAAGAAAGTGCCATCCATTGGGCTATGGATTCATGAAAGGTAATTACAACAACTAGCCAAGGCTTTCAGAGGGCAAGTCATCTACACTAAAGGATCTCTTTAGATAGATGGTGGGGTGGAACATTGAGGAAAGAAAGTGAGAGAAGGAAAGAAGCCTATTTTCTATCTATAGATCAGGCTAGAGGTCATTTAACTCTAGAGCTGCTTGGACATATTCACAGGCAACTCTCGAAGGAGGGACAAAGGGGTAGCTTATAGATTGAACCAGAGGTCATTTAACTCTAGGTCAGCTTTAGCATGCTCCAGGGAAAACATAAATAAGTTTAACGAAGGATAATTTTAACAAAGAGATCTTAGAAAGGCTAGCTGGTCGCACAAGGATCCTAATGGACAGGGCTAACTCTAATCCCTAGTATTCCCAAATATTTCAGCTTAAACCCAAAAAGAACATCTAAGGATAGATTCATTTAATCCATACATCAGCTAGCAGGCAATGACATCCACTGCACTAGTTTAATTAACTGAAACCAACCCTTAGATAACACATTTAGCAGAAAACATCTAAGGCAAGGAGAGCAGAAGCATAGGGTGCCTAACAAGGGAAAATCCTATGCCAGATTTCTGATGCAAGCCAGTAGAACAACGAACAACATGAAATGTAATGAACAAAGTAAGAAAAACATCACCAATAGTAATAGACCAGGATCCTGTGAAATGTGCTTGATTATTGATGCAAAACCAGTCATATACATTGAGCTCAATGGCTAATACAGTCTAGACTTCTCCTCCCGGCCTATTACAATACAAACTACTCTACTACTCCCTCCCAAGATTGTTTTAACAGTCCAAAATGAATCCCTCTAACAGCAACGGCAACAGCCGAACAACAACTGCCCAACCCCTATTACAATATTTTCTTATGAGTTTTATAGTAGAAGATGAGCCGAGGAGGTAGGTGGAAACTAAATGAAACATTAAACTCAGAAAAGAAAGAGAGGGTCGAAGCCCATTCTATTTTAACTCTCAACATTTATCTCTGGAATGGCTTTGATGCACTCTGGTGTTGTAGTACTTTGTAGGTTGCATGGAAGGCCTCTGTCAGATCGAGATTTGACCTCTGATGTTTATTTGGAGTTCCTTTGGCGTCTGGAATTCTGTGGTAGCCTTCTGGAATAGAGGACATGGATAAAAATCTGCAGGTCTCTCCATACCTCAATAACTGTTGTCCAGACACTCTTAAAGAAGCTTCTGTCTGTAACATACGTTTAAGGGCTCGAGGAGGCATGGAGATTTCTTGTAGGAAGGTGTCCTGTCTGGAGAAGAGTACTTTGCTGATATTAAACACAGATAAGACTTTGACAGTGTGCTTAAATCTTCAAACTGCGCCTTTTTCTTTGAATGCGGGGTTAAACATTAATTATATCAATAACAGGCGTTAACCCCCTTTGAATCTCTTCCGCTGATCCGCTGGAAAATGATGAAATGGCTTCTTTGTGCTATCTGCACAATAAAATGAATCTGTTACAAACCCGGGCAGTGGTGGCGGAGGAATGCTTCGGAGGCCTGTGGGAGCGGTGGAAATAATGGGGAGTGGCGGAAGAAATGGTTAATAGTGTCAAGGCTCAAAGGTCTTCACTTGAGCGAATTACAAAGGAAAACAGGTAAAAACAATGAAGCGGAGCCACGGATGTGGGACCCAGGGTACAATCGCAATTGGAGATCAGAGCGAGAGGGAAATCGCAATCGGGAGAATAGAAAGTTGCGATGCGATTGGGAGAGTCGGGGAGAGGAGTTGCGAGTGGAGGGGGAAACATGCGATGCGATCAATCGCATCGCAAATATTTGCGATGGACTGATCGGGCGACGCTACACTGATGTTGCGATTGCGATAATTTGCGATTAGCGCGGGCCGTTGGATTGGCGGGAGGATGGACGGTCAGGATCGGATCGGGAGGAAATCGCAATCGCAATCAGGAGGATGTGCGATGCGATCAATCGGCGGGGAATGCGATTGGAGGGGAGTTGCGATCAATCGCAGATTGGAGCGATCGGATCATCGGAGCAGAGGTGCGATCGGGGGATCGGAGGGATGGCGCGATCGGAGGAGGAGGCAAGGGACTTCCGATTGCGCGATCGGGCGGAGCTGCGATGCGATGATCAAAGGGATTTGCGATCGATCAATCACATCGCAAATATTTGCGACGCGAGATGGGAGCATTCCACATAAAACATGCGATCGAGAAAGTTTGCGATTTGCAATTGTACTGCGGGTTAAGGACTTTGGGTTATGCGGCAGGGATATATATAAAATGAAACTTTATAATAAAGTTCACAGGTATGGCAAGGGGAAGTGGTTTACAAATCACATATTTTGTTTTGAAATGATTTACAATGCGATTTATAATTGGAGAAGGGGGGAAAAAGGGGTTCGACCTTATTATAAGGTAGGAAAGTGGGTTTTTGCACATTTTAACACTTTCCAAGGTTAAGAAAAGGTAACAATAGGGGGACAAAAGGGGAAAATGGCCAAACAAAGGGTAAGGGAAGGATTTAAGGGGATTTTGGGGGGACCTGAAAGGGGTAAGTGGGGAAATAGAAGGGGGGACAAAGGGGGACAAAATAGAAGCTAAATGGGGGTGAAATAAGAGGGAAAAAAGGGCCTTTGGGAATTTCTTTGCAAACAGAGAGGTTTTATAAGGGAAATCAGCAGAGGGGATTTTATCAAAGGACAAAAGGCACAAGGAGGCTTCAAGGATGATGTGTTTTCAGGGGAAATGCATTCCTTGAAGACTCAAAAACAATTTAGCCCCCTATTTGCTTGTCAAAAAATTTATGGGGGGCTAACAGTGGCTCCACATGGGGATGGCTTCTTCTTGAAGGAGTCAAGAATCCAGAGAATGATCTTTGGTGTAAGCCAGATGCCTGCTGCTTGGCTCATCCCTTTATTTCTTAGATCAGCTGCCACAAATCATGAGGACATCATATCAGCAATAAACATTCTCCCAAACAACTACCTACCCACACTATAGTCCTAACATTTTTCTTCTAGGTGCATTTGGACTAGCAGACCCTTTACATCATCAATTTTTACTAACAGGAAAATAAACCTATTCTACCTCTACCCTTATTACTGCATGAGACCAGATTAGATTGTTGGCCTCATAGTTTCTCTACCTAATCTAATCTCTCGCTAGGATTAAACTCTGCCTAAAGGCATTCTTCTCAGACAATCTAAGACAATTTAAATTGAAAAGAGTCAAGCTAGGATTAGAATCAACGTTTGGCCGGACTTGCGTAAATTAAAACAAATAACTACATGCTCAGCAGCTGAGCTTTATTTCAAACTTCCTACCTACTTCTACCCTAACCTAGAAATCTCTGATGTTCTAGGTAGATCCAATAATGCCAATGCAGCCAATCAAGCAAAGAGGCAAAAAAGGATATGAGCATTGGTCAGCCTGGGCCGAGATAACCATAAATGTGGTGCCTGCATGTGGTTCTTCAAAACTCTAGCCACCATCATGTTGAAAATGCAGCAAGATGATGGAGCTTGGTGAAATGAAGTCGCCTTCACTAAGTGGCCCCGCAGGCAAATTCTGGCGCAAAGTCTATTTTTAGACTATGTCTATTTTTGGACTATGGAGCATGGTTCGGGGATTCCAGTTTGAGATTCTTGAAGTATGTGTCATGTTGGTAAAAATAGATGAGACTCTATTTTTGAGGTCAAAGAGGTCGAAGTCTATTTTTAGACTGCCTCTCCTTAAAACAGGGAAGTCAAATATTATTTACCCTTAATAATATTTGGACTATAAACAGTAGTTTACTCTCTTGGAGCACTTCAGTTCGAGCTACAGAAGTGGCTCATGCATCTGACAGAGGAATCACGTGGTTCCCAAGGGTTTGATGGCATCATGTATGGTTGACTTCAGTTGGACTTCAGTGGCAGAAGTTTGGAGGAGTTAATGAGACAGCTAGTGGAGTTGTGTTCTGTTTATTTTAGTTGAACTAGTTGAGATTAGTTTAACTAGCTAATCAATTAGTTATGAGTGGAGTGAATTAAATATTATTTAATTAATTAATTAGTAACTCATTATTCAACTCAAGAACACATCAGTTCACTACAATGCATGATCAGTTCAGTGGAGACCAGTGAAAGAGGTAGATGAAAGGGTGGAGTTAGCTGTCAGTGGCGACATCAGTTGTGCATGAGATTTGCACCACACTTGGAGGAATTTCCCATGATGATTGCGCAGTCAAGCCAAGGAGAATCAAACCTTGGATCTATATATAGACAGGCCTGGATTTCACAATAGAGGCAAGGAAATTAGTGGTGAGTTTTGAACCAGTAACCTGTTCAAAACTGAGCTAGTTTGTGTGTAACTTCATGAGAAAGTACCGAGTACTTGTGAGGAGTATTGTACTGAGTTTGTTACATGATTTCTCCATTATAATATACACAATAGCTGCGGGGTTTTCAGCTATAATATTTCCCCATACATACTGTGTTAATGTGTATGATGAATTGATGTGCTATCGCTTGTTTTATTTCCGCATGTTTGATGATCTGAGTGGAAGAGATTATGTGTTGCATATAAATTCGAATTGTATGTGATCAGGATAGTCTCGGTGGATAATTAATCATTATTCAGCAAATTTTTACATGGTATCAGAGCTATTGAAGCAGAGATTGATCATCACAGTGATTACAAACTTATTTCGTTAGACAGAGTCTGCATGCGGGCCAGGTAGCCTCCGGATTCATCTTTCTTCGGAAAGTGAAAGGTCTGGTAAATGCCCCTTGCAGTCGATCTCTGTGCTAGAAATAATTTGTTCTCACAGATCTAGAGCAGCTAAGCTTTGAGGTGGAATTCGAAATTTTGCAGCAGTTTTGTTTTCTTGGTGCCAGTGTTGAAAATGTCTTTCAACGGTTTGCGACTCGAATATGCTCTTGAAGGCAGTTCGAATTATGTTGCATGGAAGGATCGCATGGAGGCAGTATTAGAAGATAATGGTATGAAGGAGTTCATAGATACGGATGTCCAAAAGCCCACTGATCCTGCTGAAGTCGAAGCATGGAAAAAGAAGATGGCGAAATGTCGAAGGATCCTGTTGGAGGGCGTCAAGGATCATATTGTATCCAACCTGCATGGAAAGGCTTCTCCATTTCTAATGTGGAAAGCTTTGACGGATCTATTCCAGAGTAAGAGTGACCAAAGGAAGCTGGCGCTCAAAGATAAGCTCAGGAACATCAAGATGGAGAAAGGCGACAGTATTGCCAAATACCTCACGAAGTTCATTCAGTGAAGAGATGAGTTGGGAAGTGTGGGATTGACTATCGAAGACGAGTACATGGTCGACCTGGCTCTCCTTGGTCTTCCGAAGGCTTGGCACTCATATCAAGATAGTGTCAATGGTAGGGAGAAGCTGCCGGGATGGGAGCGCCTTTGAGTAGATCTCATGCAGGAGGAGATAAGGAGGACTAATCGTGATGGATCTTCATCAAAGGGAGCTGATGAAGAAAATTGTGCTTTGGTGGCCAAAGCAAAGAAGTGGAAGGGTAAGAAAACCTCTCATTCTGGTGCAAAGGGCAAGAAGCAGGATATGGCGAAAGTGAAGTGTTTTCACTGCCATGATCACGAACATTATGCTACAAATTGTCCAAAGAAGAAGAAGAACAAGCAAGCGGGAAGATCTGCAGATGGAGAAGCTTTGGCTTCACAGTTCGAGCTTGACTTTTCACTGATCGCATGCTTGGTTTCAAGTGTGATGGGATCGGTATGGTTCTTGGACAGCGGTGCATCGTTTCATATGACGGGAGATCGGGATTTGTTCTCAGATCTGGAGGACAAAGATTTGGGTGTGTACATCGAGATGGGCGATGATGGTAGATACAGTGCGACTGGTATCGGTACCATATCCTTTCAGAGGGAGTCTGGTAAACCCTTTGTACTGAAGGATGTCATGCATGTACCTGGATTGAAGAAGAACCTAATTTCTGTGGCGATGTTGGAGGATAAGGGGTATGATGTGGTCTTCAGCGAAGGAAAAGCCTTCCTGCGTAGTAAGACTACTGGAGAGACCCGGAAGATAGGGGTTCGGACCAAGAACCTTTATCAGTTGCAGGTAGATGGCTGCGCAGCTATGGCATGCAAGGCGGGAGAAGTGGTGAGCCGGGATGATGAGGGCGAACTGTGGCACAGGAGATTGGGCCACCTTCACCATGGAGTTTTGAAGATTCTGCAGCAGATTTCTACTGGACTTCCTAAGGGCACTCTTGCGCAGTCAGATCAGTGCAAGGGGTGTACTTTAGGGAAGTATGTGAAAGCCACCTTTCACGAGAAGGATAGTCGCGCCACGAAGATCCTTGAGAGAGTTCACACAGACGTGTGTGGTCCTTTCTCAGTTGCTTCGACAGCAAAGCACAAGTATTATGTGATCTTTGTTGATGATTTCTCTCGAAAGTGCCGGATCTTCTTCATGCAGAAGAAGAGCGATACATTCCCGAAGTTCTGTGAGTTTAAAGCACTGGTCGAGAAGGAGTTGGGGAAGAAGGTGATTGCTCTAAGGAGTGATAACGGTGGTGAATTCATCTCGGCTGAATTCAAGGAGTTCTGCAGCGCAGAAGGGATTCGGAGAGAGCTCATTGCACCCCATAACCCACAGCAGAATGGGGTGGCTGAGCGGAAGAACAGAACGATCGTGGGTGCTGCACGGGCGATGTTGCATGATCAGGGCCTACCCCTTCACTTGTGGGCCGAGGCATGCAATACAGCAGTGTATGTGCAGAACCGTTGTCCTCACAAGGTTCTTGGCATGAGTACACCAGAGGAGGCTTATTCTAGCAAGAGGCCTGATATTTCCCATTTGCGGATTTTCGGATCTCCTGTCTACATGCATGTGACGAAGGATGCAAGAAGGAAGCTGGATCCAACTGCTGAAGTTGGAATATTTGTGGGGTACACCGATACACCTCACAACTATCGGGTGTATGTGCCAGACAGTCGCAAGACTGTTGTGCGACGGGATATAAAATTTCAGGAGGAGAAAGCCATGCAGTGTTCGCTTGAGAGGGAGCTACACTTTCATGCAGATGAGGAGCTGTTAGTTCCTAAGGAGGAGCTTCCGGATGTGGATCAGCCACAAGAGGAGGTTCAGGAGGTGGAAGAAACCACCCAGGCAGCGCCAACCATCAGAGGGCGCATGCGCACTATAGAAGCTGAGTGACTGGCTCGAGATGCAGAGAAGGTTGTAGGACCACCTACAGCACAGCGCAGATAGAGGCAGTCACCGGATCGGTACACTGGATACATGGCTCTTGTGAGTCAATGTGTTGTGACGGAGCCATCCTATTTTGAGGAAGCTGTGGAGGAACCCGCATGGGTTGATGCCATGATCGAATAATATGATTCGATCATCAGGAACAGTGCATGGGAGATTGTCCCAAGACCGGTTGGGAAATCAGTTGTAGGTTCGCGATGGATCTACAAGGTGAAGCAGGCGGCTGACGGGAGGGTGGAGAAGTACAAGGCGAGATTTGTCGCCCGTGGCTTCTCACAGATCGAGGGGATTGACTATGAGGAGACTTTTGCACCTGTCGCAAGGTACTCTTCCATGCGGACGATCCTTGCTCTCTCAGCGCAGATGGGGTGGCACATTCATCAGATGGATGTGAAGACTGCGTTCCTCAATGGAGTTATTGAGGAAGAAGTGTACATAGAGCAGCCTGAAGGTTTTGAGATCTTCAGCAGTGAGTCGCATGTGAGCCGACTCAAGAGAGCACTGTATGGGCTGAAGCAAGCACCTCGTGCTTGGTACACTCGGATAGACAGCTACTTCACCGGGCTTGGATTCTCCAAGAGTGAGGCAGATCCAAACCTGTACCAGATTGTGGTGGAGGGGAAGCTATTGATCATTGTACTGTATGTAGATGATCTGATTTTGACTGGCGATGAGCAGTTGATACTTTCATGCAAGGAGGATCTTGCACGAGAGTTTGAGATGAAGGACCTGGGCATCCTTCATTATTTTCTGGGATTGGAGATTTGGCAGCGCAGTGGAGGACTGTTTGTTTCTCAGGGCAAGTATGCCCGGGAGATTCTAGAGAGGTTCAACATGCAGGGCTGCAAGCCTGTTGATACCCCTCTTCCTGGAGGTTGGAGGAAGGGAGATACTACTTCGGAGGAGGTAGTGGATGCCACTGTCTATCGACAGTTGGTGGGGTCGCTTATGTATCTGGTCAATACACGACCCGATATATGCTATGCAGTTAACCAGCTTTCGCAAGCTATGGTTAAGCCTACCAAGCTCTTTTGGAAGACAGGCAAGCATGTATTGCGCTATATCAGAGGCACATCGGGATATGGTCTATGGTACAGACAGGAGGATGGAGCGAAGCTTTCTGGCTTCACTGATGCAGATTGGGCAGGGAGTCCAACGGACCGGAAGAGCACTTCTGGAGGAGTTTTCAGCATTGGGTCGACAGCGGTTTCCTGGTACAGCAGGAAGCAGAGATCCGTGGCACTCAGTTCAGCAGAGGCCGAGTACATGGCAGCTAGCTTGGCTGCATGCGAGGCTATTTGGATGAGGAAGATCCTCGCAGGATTGTTTAGGTTGCATTTGGAGCCTACAGTGATCTACTGTGATAACCAGAGTTGCATTAAACTCTCGGCTAATCCAGTATTTCATGATAGGTCCAAACACATCGACATCAGGTACCATCATATCAGAGATTGTGTTCAGTGGAGAATCATGATGCTTTCATATGTTCCCACGGAGGATCAGGATGCCGACATCCCGATGAAGGCGCTCACCAGGAGCAAGTTCGAATTCCACAGAGGCAGGATAGGGGTTGCAGATAATCCATATCTTGCTGAGAGGGAGTGTTGAAAATGCAGCAAGATGATGGAGCTTGGTGAAATGAAGTCACCTTCACTAAGTGGGCCCGCAGGCAAATTCTGGCGCAAAATCTATTTTTAGACTATGTCTATTTTTAGACATATGGAGCATGGTTCTGGGATTCCAGTTTGAGATTCTTGAAGTATGTGTCATGTTGGTAAAAATAGATGAGACTCTATTTTTGAGGTCAAAGAGGTCGAAGTCTATTTTTAGACTACCTCTCCTTAAAACAGGGAAGTCAAATATTATTTACCCTTAATAATATTTAGACTATAAATAGCAGTTTACTCTCTTGGAGCACTTCAGTTCGAGCTACAGAAGTGGCTCATGCATCTGACAGAGGAATCACGTGGTTCCCAAGGGTTTGATGGCATCATGCATGGTTGACTTCAGTTAGGACTTCAGTGGCAGAAGTTTGGTGGAGTTAATGGGACAGCTAGTGGAGTTGTGTTCTGTTTATTTTAGTTGAACTGATTGAGATTAGTTTAACTAGCTAATCAATTAGTTATGAGTGGAGTGAATTACATATTATTTAATTCATTAATTAGTAACTCATTATTCAACTCAAGAACACATCAGTTCACTACAGTGCATGATCAGTTCAGTGGAGACCAGTGAAAGAGGTAGATGAAAGGGTGGAGTTAGCTATCATTTGTGACTATACTGTTGCTATTTGCAACACACAGATAGGTGGAGTAAGCCCATGAGGATTGCGCAGTTCAGGCTAGTGGTTTATCTATATAAAGAGGCCATCCCATAGCATTGAAACACACAATAGAGGCAAGGCAATTGGCGGTGAGTTTTGAACCAGTAACCTGTTCAAAACTGAGCTAGATTGTGAGTAACTGTATGAGAAAGTACTGAGTACTTGTGAGGAGTATTGTACTGAGTTTGTTACTTGATATCTCCATTATAATATACACAATAGCTGCGGGGTTTTCAGCTATAAGCTTTCCCCATACATACTGTGTTAATGTGTATGATGATTTGATGTGTTATCGCTTGATGTTATTTCCGCATGTTTGATGATCTGAGTGGAAGAGATTATGTGTTGCATATAAATTCGAATTGTATGTGATCAGGATAGTCTCGGTGGATAATTAATCATTATTCAACAAATTTCTACACATCGCTGGTGACCACTCTGATGAATCTAGCCCTTGCGGCACTAATGCTAGAGCATTCACCACGTGGCCTCCATATCTTTGCCACAGATCAACGAATGTGGATGATGTATGCTTTCCTTTGTTTCCATGTCTCGTGCTTCGCCCCGTAGCTTTGACTATTGCTTCTTCCATTGCATCTTCAAAGGTGGATCTCGAGAACGGTTCATCTTTCTTCTGGAATTTCAAGAGCTGCACTTTCTTTTTGAGAGGAGGAGGATCTTCAAAAGGCCCTTGTGGTCTCGGAATCCAGTATGATTTCTCAGAGTTCAAATTCGGGATCTTAGTCAAGTATAGTATGAATCCTTTGTCGAAGTGTACGAAAAAGGACCACTTTAGCTACGCATAACTAATAGCCCTAACAACAAAAGTGGCTGTCGATATCTTCAGATCTGTGGTTAGTTGAACATAAAAGAGCCGCAAAAACCAGATCTATGCATGGAAAGACATTAAGCAGAAAAAACAAGGGTTTGCTCCATATACCAATAGACAAGACAAGAACAATTTTTGAAAGAATTTTTATATTAATCGGGCACCTGAGAGGAAAACAAGAAGGCGTATCCAATTCTCCTCAGTGGGATGGGTTCTTGGAAGTCCTCAGCACTTCAGATCTAAGATTTCTCTCTCTTGTTGGTGTAGAAAACCCACACAAAGAATGGAACTCAAAGGGAACTCACACAGCAAATGGTAGAAAAATGGGATCAAGTGTATAGATCCAGAGTGATCTAATAGGCAACAAAAGGTGAAGAATGGTAGGAAAAACCCTCCTATTTATAACAAAATATTGGGTCATTCTAGATCTTGGTGCATGGGTTAACCAGATCTAGATCCACTTTTTATGGAATATTTTATTATATTTGTTGGAGGGGAAAAGGTATTTGACTTGGGTCAAATCCCTTGATTTGTCAAAAATAAATAAATAAATGATTTATTTATCTTTTTAAGGAAGCGGTTAGAAGATAATCAAATAAATAATGATTTATTTAATTATTTAAGGAAGTGGTTGAAAGATAACTAAATAAATAATGATTTATTTAATTATTTGTGGGTGATTTGGTCATATTTAACAAGGAATATTATCTAAATAAGATTTAAATAATTATTCTTAGAAAATAATAAGATAAATAAAGGTTTATCTAATTAATTTCTTTGTTTTTGGGTTAAACATGACTGGGAATAATAATTAAATTATGGCTTAATTAATTATTCCATGAGGAAAATCAAACAAATATAGGTTTGTTTAATATTTCCTTTTGGGGTTTCCTGTTTAGACCATAAATAACCTAATAAATGTGGTTTATTAAGTTATTTAACATAGTGAAGGCAATTTTACTTAGGGTAAAATTGGTCTTACATGGTGTACTTGGTTCCATCTAATGATAATAGGTTAGATGACCAAAAAATGGTGTAACAGATTGCCCCCCAGCGTGCGAGTGTCAGGAGCAAATCGTATGACCGAAGTACGTTGTAAGAACTTAATCACTAGACAACAAAAAGGGAAGTCAGAGAGAGAAATGCAAGGTAGATAGTGTGCTGAAGAACTAGACCCTGAGGAGACGAGACTCGCAGGTGCAACAAGTCTCTTTTTATGAGAGGGTACCTGTGCCGAAGGCGGCGGGGGAGGCATACCTATGCCCGCCGAGACAAAGTACAAAAGAATAGTGTGTCCAGTAAACAAGGGACCGAACCATAAAGTACAGCTGGCATAATCAGGAGCCAGATAAAAATACAATGAGGAATCCCATATACATGTTGTGCCTGGGATAACAGCCAGGACTTGTACAATAATATCTAAGTACATGAGAGACAAATACAACCTGAATGCCCCCTGTAAATGGGGAAGGGCTCACAAAATCTGACTGATACATGCAAATCAAAGAGGTGCTACAAGTGGCTAAGGCCAACATCATCAAATATCTGGAGCTGCATCGAAGGCTGCAAGGAGGAGGTCATCCGGGCATGTGGGGGGCTACCTGCAGGGCCACCCCCTCATGAGGGTTGAGACATCTCACACACACCCGGGAATCATCAAGAGCTGATGCTGGATCACTGGACCATCAAGTATACGGATCTCGATCATGCTGAAAGGAGCTAGAGAAACAATCAAGTCAAAGGGAAACGAGAGATCCCTTTGCCTGATCCGAGGCGCCGAACAAGAGTGGAAGCTGGAACCAAGGTACACCGCCCTCTAGACCTGGCTTCTGGAATGAATGAGCTGATGTCGACAGAAGGAGGTCCGCCATAGGTGAGGAAATGAGATACCCTCAACTAAGGCACGAGAGAAAATAGTGGAGCGACGGACAGACTGACACTGATGATGATAGTGAAATGGAAAGGATTGAGTGGCGAATGGACGACTTCCCTTGTTAGAGCATAAAGGGCATGAATGACATGGCAGTGACTGACACAATATCATAAGGGATAGGGGACAGTGGGACTGAAGGTCATAATGTGCAACACAAGAGAGAGACCAAGCAATGAAGGATGGAGGGCTATATCGGGGTACAAAGGGACTCAGGATAGACTCCATGAATGCGATGATGACTCAACTTGGATGCTCTAAACAAGGGCGACTTGATGGTGCTGCCACATAGGAAATGCCCAATGGGGGACCATGAAAACATGAGTACAAGAAGGTAACTCATGACGAAGATCGACACGAACAAAGACAAGTAAGGAGGCAAAATGGTGCCCCAAGAACAAGTGTCGTAAGTGAGGAAATTTGATTTTAAGGAGAGGTGAAGTGACCCTTCTTGGAAAAAATGTGTCCTGGTGAAGTGTTAAACACCAAAATGCAGGGTGGAATATGCTCGCTGTCTGTTAGCATACAAACATACATTTCGGGCGGGAAATGCTAAGGGCAATATTTTACATAGAGGGCATTGCTAGGGATTAGGAAGCCTTCAAAATCTCGCAGGGCGGCCCTCATCGAGATCTCATCGATGATGTAAGGGCCCAGCTACAATGAGTCGAACTTCCCAAGACCAATGGCAAATTGTTGCTCACTGCAGACTAGAACAAGGTCGCTTCGTGAAAAGTGTGAGGCTGGACTTTTTCAACATATCAAGCTTTGTGCGTTTTTCGTCGTTTTCCATGGTTTTATGGGCAAACACGGCGGTCTTTCGTGAAGCGCACTGTAGCATTATGTCACACGAGAGGTTGGGTGGTCAGGAGAAGTTCGACGTCGATGCAAGAAGGAGCCACACTCGATTGGTGTAAGATCGCCTCTCTCCAAAAACGAGGTGGAAAGTGAGCAACTGCATGTCGAACAAATCCGATAGGCTCATAAAGGTGGAAGAGCATGAGGTGCTGCTTTTGTTTTGTGTTGTCTACCTGTCATGAAGCACAGGTTGAGACTTGTTGATCGTCGACCGCTGCCATCTTGTACATAGGAGAATACATTTGGCTCAAAACCCAACAAGGAGGATAGCTCGGCGCTTATCTCATCTTCAAAATTCGCTATGGTTAGAGACTCAGCTTGTTTTTAACTCCGAATCGAGCGTATAACATGGTTAAAGAAAAAGAGGGCCGCGATAGCTGCCGTGTTAAGGGTTCAGCATGGCCTTGGCCCATTTTTGTGAAATAGTCAACTCGGCCACGATGACATATTTGTGGTTACCAAGGATGGCGGGCGACACCTGTTGTGTTGATGGCCCATTGGGATGATGGGACCTTGAGACGACTCTGATGGAGGAGCTGGGGAGTTTGCGCTTGAAGTAAATGTTGGCAATTGGGACAACAGCCGGATCCGCTCAATGCAATCACCGAAGAGGGAAGGCCAAAAACAACTGCCCACACCTTCACAGTGGAAGACTCCAGAGAGGTGGCCACCGCAAGCGCTCGCTGGTCATTGGGCAGTATTAAGGACCTCGTTCAACCTTCCGGGCCGTGTGTGACACAACCGTCGAAGTGACAAAGATTGTCCCTACCACAGAGGTCGTCGGGCCGATAAGGAGGTATCGGGAGTTTGGTGTCGGATACGTTGGCGCGTCACGATCGACAGAGGGCGAGAACTTTTGGGTTCGCACAGCAAGAATATCGCCATACCATGGGTCGTCGAAGTACGAAGTAAATAATCGTTCACTGTGAAAGTCATCAGGCCAGACCAGAGGGTCGTGGCAATCCGGTAGGTAATTTAGAAAATGAGTTTCCGGGCGAGGGTTGAAGACATACTCTTTGCACCCGAGGTCGACCCCGAAGAATGACGACTCAATGGGTGTATCATGAGGATACGATGACTCAATAGGAAAGCCACAAGTTGGAATTAGTCACAACTCTGGTGGAGCGTATGAGGATATGTTCGATCAAGTTTTTGGACCGAGAACACTACGCCCAACATAATAGATGAGTAGGAAATGTGGGGTCTTGCGGTTGCTCCACGACATAGCAGATCGATACGTCGACACTATTGTCATCTTCCGGACAAGGACCCGCCACCGAATAGGTGGTAGGCGCAGACATATAGGATGAAGTCCCGATCAAAGCCGGGGAGGCGGACCGATGAGCAGACAAGAGCCTGCTTGAGGCATCGAGACCATGAGTACAGGAATCCCAACTATCGGGATAGTAGACTGGAGGAGTCTATGAACCCATAGGCGGTGGTGGCATAGCGGTGGAGCGAAACCGCAATAGTAACTAGCTTTGCCTTGGAGACTTTGGAGTCACGGAAGCAACGCGGAACGGGAAGTTCAAGACCTATTTTAACCAAAGGTCAAGAGTAATACCATCCTTAGACACTTGCGAGCCCAAGATGGCCGCGTAAACATAAAAATGCATTTCCACCGGTTAAGGCGATATTATACTTGCGACATCGGAGAAAATGGTAGCCATCGGAGGTGTTGCGCCCGATGCTTAGAAAGTACAAAGAGGCTGCTTCAGTCACAAGTGATAATATGAGCTAATTCATGAAACAATAAGACACAGCCCATTGAAAAGTGGCGCTTGGCGTTTTTGAGGCCGAAAGGCATGACCCGATAAGCAAAAGTTCCCCACCGACTAATGAAAGTGTTTGAGTCGATCACAGATGGATAAATTTATTGTATCCGGAGAAACCATCCATAAAGGATAGATTCATGCCCGCACACCGTCAATGATTTGGTCAATGAACGGCAGGAAGTTATTTTGGGACAAGCTTTGTTTAAGTCGTGAAAGTCCGTGCGACACGGATGGTGCCTTGTTTCTTGAGAACGGACGGATTGACACCATGTATTCACGGGGTAAATGAAACCACCGCTTGAGCTTATCAATTTCCAGCTGATAGCGTCGTCCGGAAGGATGAATGGATCTCAACTTTTGACGACCGGTTTATATTAGGCCATGTGTCGATATGGTGTTCCGACAATGGCGGGATTCTGTCCGGCATTTTAACAGGACCTCAGCGAAATATCGTGGAATTATTTGAAAAGCTTGGTGTAAGCTTCTCGATTTCTTCCTGGTGGCATTGGGCACCCAAGGTGACATATTCTTCGACACTGTGTGAATGGAAATGTCAATTTTGATGGTAGGAGAGATATTGGCCATGTTTCCTTCTTCGAAAGCATCAGCAAGGATGGTTTGGACTGACCGATCGCATTAGGGATGTGGGTGCGACGTGCTCACACAATGGTCGTTGACCTGCTAGGGAGGAAGTATGCGCGATGGTGGCACGTCCCATGGAAAGTCCTGTCATCATGGCTTCCATAATGTTCCTCATCGGATCGGAAGATGGGAATACCGTAGGAAGAGGCCACCCGAGGAGGCAGGTGATGTGTGGACGGGTCATCAGATAGAAGTGGCTTAGATGTGCACCATCATCAGATCCAAGCCCGCCCAGGAGCCGAGAGCATTCGTAGGTTGAAGGGTAGAAAGAACTATCTCTCGCAAGGATGATGATGCACAAAATGGTGGTTATCGTCCCATGGTTCGATAGCGAGAGGATGAATGAATGGGAGTAGGAAGATCCTTCCGGTCCTATCGAAGTGGCCTTGAATCGCGGTGATGTCCAAGGAGGAATGATACCATCAAGGCGGGGACAACAGGTGGGTGTAATGGTCAGAAATTGCACAAAGCACAAGGGTGGTTTGTGCGCAAGGTTTTGAGTTTTTCCCGAGACAGAGTCTTGTGATAGTGACGTAGACTTCGGGGATGTCGTAGCCGGGAACGTTCAAGCGACCGTAATCCCGAGGCGTAATTCGGTGACACATATGGGTGGTGTGACCGACGATATTGCACAAAAGCGCATTGGAGGAAGCGGGCTTTGGCGGTCGCGAAGGGTAGGGGTTGTCGCTGCCCGGTCCCGATGGGTTGCCCCCAGCCGCTCGGGGCCGGCACCATGGGGGTTGGGTCCTCGGTGAGGTGCCGGGGGCCCTGAGGAAGTGAGGGGATCGCTGAACCGGTGTCAAATCGAAGGTAAGGTTTGGGGTGACCGCGGGTACGGTCGGAGGGCTGTTTGGTCAGCGTATGTCGTAGGGTCGTGTTAGGGAGAGAGAGGGTGTCGAAGATTGGGGATGTAAACACGGGAGGGGGAGCCAGAAAGGTGTTCCGCTCAGCAGTGGTAATGACCAGAGGGACGGCTCCTAGATGGTTAAGGCTTGGGGGAACCGATCCAGGAGGACAAAGGGGTTTAGGGATACCATCCGTAGGGGGAGGGCCGTAAGGAGGAGGTCCTACTGGCCGAGATGAATGGCTAGGAGCAGGGTGATGAGGGCGAGGGGAGGTTGCCGATTGCCGAGGCAGTCGCTTAAGGGAAGCTCTGCGACGATTGCACCGCCAAACATTCGATAAGCGACCGTGATAGGAGAAGGGGAAGATTAGGAAAAGTTCCTGCCAGTGAGGAATCTCGAAACGCTCGGGGGAGACACCGGTCAAGGAATCAACGGTTTGTTTGGCGGCTGCGTGCGCACTCGCTGCCTTGTGTGTGAGGTCTCGAGATTTTGGCTCTCATGATATGTCAATCGGTCAATGGCACTATCTTTCCATTATGGGGGAATATATCCTGCGGAAAAACCGAATGGGACAAAACAGACATAGCATAGGTGTAGCTTTCGCCCCCGCAGAATGTTGTAATTCAGCTGGTGTCGATGACTTCGACGTCACCCAACTCAGCCTTACCGGCGAGAGTGATAGGACAATTATGGAAAAGGCTGGCCGGGCCGAGAGGCATGGCCGTCCCACGCTCGAAGGGCACCTGGAAGGGCCGCCCTGGGGGATCCGAGTTGCTTCAGAATCGAAGCGGACATCACACAAGTGGATGCCCCTCATCAATTACACACCGGTGGGAAGGCGATGCCGTATTTGGATCAGATTTGGGCTGCTTACCACAGAAGAGGATGGTCCCATTGAGTGGCATCGAAAACAACTACCACGCCCAACAGATCTGCTGAAGCGCTCACCCCGCATAGTAGAGCTCTTTTTTGGGACAAGGCGGACTGGAGGAGTTCAGCTTGGGAAATGGCGGAGACGCCAAATCGTTCACTACAATATACGAACACAAAATGCCAAATGAAGCAGTTGTCAGATTTAGGGGTCTCCTTAGGAATCTTGGTATGAACTCAACTTCGGGCGGAAGGATATGTAAGGGGCCACCGGATGTCGAAAGCGGCTCAGAGGACCAAGAAGGAGGCTCGTGGGCAGACCGAGCAGAGGCTTGGGCATCACAGACCGAGTTTGAAGGTGAAGGTCGACGATCGGTGGGAGGGACTGTGAGCGCATCATAAGGATCCGGTAATCGTGAGAACCGTAAAGGAAGGGGGAGTGGCGACCGGTCACGCGTTGGGCAGCTACCAACTTGCCGTAGGCATGATCCGTAAACACAACTTGGGGTTAGGTAGTGGCCACATTAGGAGGGAGCATGAGGGGGAGGCGTGTTGTCCAAGGCAATGTGGCTTACACTCCCACATCCGGGCCGCACCGGTGGCTGGGGGCACCGGGTGTAATGACCATAAACACCGCAACACGAACAAGGCTTATTTGTGCGAAGCGGCTCAGTCCGGCTTGGCCGAGTGCCTCGTCGGTTGGAAGCACAGGTCTGCGACCAGATTGGGTCCATGGGCACTGTGGGCAGATTGGGATTGATTGTTTTCCCCTCCACCTCTTTGAGAAGAAGGGGATTAGTCGCGCCCTCGCTCGTGCAAATACCGTCTCCGGAGGGTCAGGCGTTGCTGTGGGTTTTGAGAGGCAAGGGAGATGGAAGCGCATATGCCGGAGGAGTCGGTGTGCACCGTGTCACAGTAAGTGGCATGGTGAGGCGGGCACACCAGGTGTTGTGAGGTTGGGCGTAAGGAGGAGGCATGCCGTATTCCGGATGTTACATGGGCACGGGAGGGGGAAGAGTGCTAGAGGTGCTGGCTCGAGGGAGACCATGCGCCCATGTAAGCTTGGAGCGCACGGATGGGAAAGGCTCCAACGATATCGTCGGCGTAATGAGATGCCCCCCGGGCGCAGCGCCGCCGAGCTCGGGAGGCTCGTGAAGAACGATAAACATAACAAAATTGGAGCGAGATCGTGTCATATTTCAAGGCTATTTGGAGGGCGGCTTCGCCTTTGAGGAAAGTGAGAGGACATCTTTGCCGATAGAGCTAAGAGGGCAAGGAACCAACGATGTAAACCCGATCTTCGGGATAAACACAGCTTCGTCTTCTTTCGCCCGAACATGGTTAAAGTGGTCGAAGAGTAACATGGCTCGAATGAAGTCAAGAGCTCCGTGCCGCATCGTATCGAGAGGGAGTCGAAATAAGACAGCGTGCTTGGGCAAGGGTCGCAAAGGTGGTATGGGAAGAGGTGGCTTCGTTCAACATACCACGAAAGCTTCGCCAAGAAGCGTGCGTTGGAACAAACGGCGACATGAGTCACTTCGTACGGAATTGGAGGAACAACACATGTGGAAAGATTCTGACATGATTTTGTTGGATCTTCTCTCAAAGGCGTCTTCGAACTTAGAGATGTTGAGGGGAGCTTGCTGCCATAGCAGCCAACCAACATCGTGGCGGATAGGGTCGTTGATCAACCGATTGAAATTCCGTGAGGCCGAGGCCCCACGTGCCTGCCAGCGGTGTGGCCGAGGTAGTCTCGGCGGTTCCGCTAGTGGCAGTCCCAGACAGGGCCTCGGAGCCCCACCGCATTAGGCCCGGACCGTACATAGTGAAGGTGACATGGGGAGAACTGTGAGAGAAAGGGAACCCGGCGAATTAGAGAGGAGTCGGAGTGCGCACGGGAGGAGGATCGGCTCGACGACGGCGGGTCGTGAGCAAGGTGTCGATCGACCGGAAATCGAGGGTAAAGGCCAAGAAGTCTCCGAGGCGCCTTTGGGGCGCAATGATGACAGAAGAAGGAAACCGACAAAAAGGGTAGCGTACGTAATCAAGTGAGGTCAAGGGCAGTAAAAGGTGCAAAGACAAATTGATTTTAGAGTCTTTGCCAAAGTGTGTTAACTGTGCGCCTTTCTTCACTTAGGGTCGTGGTGTGGCGTGCGTTAATTTTAATTTTTTAAACCGTTTTGGAGAGCAAGAAAAAGTGTGTGTCACAGAATCGAAAATAAACCGTCGCAGAACAAAGATATAACGTTGAAACAATGTGAAATTGGGTCAGCTACTTGTGCATTCACCCAACCCAACAAGGCGAGCATCTCAAAACTCAGCTTAAAAAAAAGGAAAATCTAGGCAAAACAAATGGACAAGAGCGTCAACAGATTCAAGGTCAAAAAGGGACAATGGACGCAGAGGATAAGGCCGCCGAAAAGAGGTGCGTACTCACAGCTAAGACAGAGGCAAGGTGGTCGAAAAAGGGA
This sequence comes from Pinus albicaulis, assembly GCA_034641835.2. Taxonomy (NCBI): domain Eukaryota; kingdom Viridiplantae; phylum Streptophyta; class Pinopsida; order Pinales; family Pinaceae; genus Pinus; species Pinus albicaulis. The sequence continues at coordinate 20,122 of JAXQQM020072130.1, forward strand.
GGAAATCAGCAAAGCGGAAAGACAGGGAGAAGGTCTCAGCAGAGGTCCAAACAAAACAAGAGGTGATTTAAAAGGAGAGGCTGATTTAAAGGGATCCGAAAAGGGGAGGTACGTATCCGGAAAAGGGGGAGCCGAAACTCGGTAAAATCTGAGGCCGAAACAGCCTAAAAACTTTTTCCACAAAAAGTGGAGGGTACCGAAGCCTCAATGGGCTAGGTTCCCACTTAGATGAGCTAAAAAATATCAAAACTGTGTCAAAGCGGCTGAACAGAGGTCAGAAAACCTTTTATTAAGCTTCAGCAGAACTCGGTAAAATTGCGTAAAAATCATCGAAGAAAAAGGCAGTCATAGGTTCCCGACTCTATTTTCAAGGTGTCGTTAAAAGGCAAAAGTGCAACTCGGAGGTCCGGTGTCGCAAAGTTACAAATGCAAGTATGCACTTCACCCGATCGTTCCCGCGTTACTTCTAAAAGTTGTCGCTGTTGCGCTCGGTAAGAAGTACCGCAATAGTGCCGAAACACACCAAGTTAGAAATTTTTATCGTTTTAGGGTTTTATGAGAAAAAAACAATGCGTAGGAAAAATAAACAAACAAAAGAAACCCTATAGGGTCTCAAGTATCCGGATATGAATTATGAAAAACTGACAATGTCATAAATTAAAAACTTCCATAGGAGTCACTTACTTTGTTAGTATGAATCCTTTTGGTTTAAGTGTACGAAAAGGAACCTTTAGCTACGCATAACTAATAGCTCCTAACAAACAAAAGTGGTCACATTTATCTCATGTTAGTTGAACATAAAAGAGTCAGTAAAACCGTATCTATGGATGGAAGACATTAGCGTAAAAGGTTTGCTCCATATACCAATAGACAAGACAAGAACAATTTTTTGAAAGAATTTTTATATTAACTGCAATTTATTGCAGAAAAAAAGAAGGCGTATCCAATTTCCTCTCGCTGGGATGGGTTCTTAAAGTCCTCGTTGTTTCGCATCTAAGATTTCTCTCTTATGCGTAAAACCCACACAAATAATGGAACTCAAAAGGAGCTCACACAAAGAACATATGAAAAAATGGGACCAAGTGTATAGATCCAGAGGATCAATTAGGTAACAAAGGTGAAGGACGAGTAGGAAAAACCTCTCCTATTTATAACAAATAACATTAGTCATTCTAGATCTTGCATGTAATAACCGCATTCAGATCCACTTTTTATGAATATTTTATTAATATATTTTGTTGAGAAAGGTATTCGATTTGGGTCAAATCCTTTAATTCCATAAAAAATAAATAAATAAATGATTTATTTATCTTTATGTTTTCGTTAGAAGATAATCAAATAAATAATGATTTATTTAATTATTTGTGGGTGATTTGTCATATTTAACAAGGAATACTATCTAAATAAGATTTAAATAATTATTCCTAGAAATAATAAGATAAATAAAGGTTTATCTAATTAATTCTTTGTTTTTGGGTTAAATATGACTGGAACAATATTTAAATTATATTTAATTAATTATTCCATGAGTGAAAATCAAACAAATATAGGTTTGTTTAATATTTCCTTTTGGGGTTTCCTTGCTTAAATTATAAACAACCCAATAAATGTGGTTTATTAAGTTATTTAACATAGGAAGGCACCACTTTGGGTAAAATTGGTTTTACATGAAAATAAATTATAATGACAATTTGTTAGATGACCAAAAAATGGGTGTAACATTAGCTTCATACCTTTCCAACACTTCTAGGAAAACTTTCTTCAAACATGTTGATCATTGAATCTTTCGAGCTAGAACGAACTCTTTGTACTCTTCGCTTCTCGTTTAGTCAAGATATTCATATTCCACAATGAAACTTCTAAGCAAGTTTAACTCGTAGTCTTCCATTTAGTGATGATGTTGTGTTGCGACCGGGTTCTCAAAGGAGTTCTGTGAATACACGTATAATCGAAGCCATCGATCACTATTGAGTCTGCTAATCATTCTAGGAACCTGAGTCACTAGGTGGATGATTTACAATTTTGCATCGTCCACTCGAACAGTGATTTACCAATCAAGCTTGGTATTATTTCAAAGGGAGTCGTCATTATGTTGTTCCTATGTTTTTGCATTTATGGAATACCAAAAAGATAAGACAACATCAAACCACTTTGGGGCCCTAGGATTCAGCTCCTCTGGTATCCGTGAGAGTGTGATCTTCCAATAAAAAAAGAAGGATATATCTTTAAAAGCTCAAATGAGATGCGAAGCAGTTATGAAGCACAAAGGGGGTTGAATGATTTAAGTTGGTTGGATGTCAAGGAGTCATGATATTCACAGACTAAGAAAGAAATGAGTAAAGAACAAAAAAGGAGGATGTTTCCGTTAAAGAGGATAAGTCAAGAAAGTGCCATCCATTGGCCATGGAGTCACAGAAAGTGATACCTACTCAGCTGAAATCTAGCCAAGGTCAGAGCAAGTCACCCACACTTAAGGATCTCTTTATATGGTGGGGTGGAAAAATTGAGGAAAGAAAGTGAGAGAAGGAAAGTAGCCTATTTTTTCCGTCTATAGACCGGTGCCGCAGGTCACTTAACCTGCATCGCTCGACATAGTCATAGGAAACTCTCGAAGGAGGGACAAAGGGGCACTTTTTAAGGGGGACGTGACCAGTAGACTATCAACTTCAAAGGGTCAGCTTTAGTATGCTCCAAGGAAAACAAGAGATAAGTTTAACAAGAGACCTTAGAAAGGCCAAATCACTGTCGCACAAGGATCCTAGTGGACAGACACAATTTAATCCTCAAAGTGTCTTCAAATCTTCAAATTTAAACTCACTGAAGAAACATCGTAAAGACAGATTCATTTAATTCATACATCGCCCTAGTAGGCAATGACATCCACTACATCGTTAAATTAACCGAAATCAACCTTCTGAGAAAGGCACATTTAGCGTAAAAAAATATCGTAGCAAGGAGAGTAGAAATACAGGGTACCTAAAAAGGGTAAATCCTATGCCAATATTCCGATGCGAGTCCAAGAACAATGAAACATCGTAATGAAAATGTAACAAATAGAGTTAGAGAAACACCAATAGTAATGTACTGAAGATCCTCCGTGAAATGTGCTTTGATTAATTTGATGCAAAACCATTCACATACACCTCCCATTTCAAATGGCTACAATCCAAACTTCTCCTCCCAAATTACTATGTAACTACTCGTTTACTTCCTCCAAGATCGTTTTGGTCAGCTTCGAATGAATCCTTCTAACAAAGCAACAACAAAGAAATTTTCACGAACAATCGCTCAACAACCCCTTTACAATATTTTTCATAGAGTTTTATAGCGTAAGATGAGCCAAGGAGGTAGGTGGGAAATTCAAATGAAACATTAATCCAAATAAAGAGGGCCGAAGTCCAGCCCCGTTTTCCTCTCATTTATCTTCAGAATGGCTTTGATGCACTTCCGTGCCGTAGTACTGTAGGTCGCATGGGAGTGTCTCTCGTCGGTCGCAGACGGACTCTAATGTTTGTTCGCAGTTCTCAGTGTTCCGGCATTCGTGGCAGTTTTCCGGAATAAAGGACAAGGATAAAATATGCAGTCTCTCCATACTCAATAATCGTTGTCCAGACTCTCCAAAGTTGTGCTTCGTCTTCGTAACATACATTTAAGGGCTCGAGGAGGCATGGACATTTTTCGTAGAAGGTGGTTCCTTTCGAGGAATATACTTTGTTTATATTAAACACGTACAAGACTTCGTTGGTGCTTAAATTCTTCAAACCGCGCTTTTTTCTTGAATGCGGTTAAACATTAATTATATCATTGGCTGTGCGTTAACCCTTGAATCCTCCTTCACTATCTAGCAATGCCGAAATGGTTGCCATTCGCACAATAAAATGAATCATATAAACCCGGCAGCAGTATGAGAATTTATGTTCAGGAGTGTGTGGGAAATAATGGGGAGACAACAAACAAGAAAAGGTTTCAAGGTCTTCACTGAGCGACTCACAAAGGAAAACAGTATAAGGCTAAGCCACGGATGTATCTCGTAGGTACAATCGCAACGGGAGATTGGAGCAAGAGGAAATCACAACGGGAGAATAGGAAAAGAAAACAAGACGCGACCAAGAAAGTTCGGGGGAGAGGAGTTACGATCGGAGTGGGGAAACATGTGACGCACGTCAATCGCATCACAAACATTTGCGATGGACCGATCGGGGACGCCACGATGTTGCGATTGCGATAATTTGCGTATTAGTGCAGCCACTGACGAGACAGAGGATGAATGATTGTGGATCGATTCTGGGATGTAATCGTTAACCCAATTGGGAAGATGTCCGATGCGATCAATCAGCGGGGAACGTGATCGAGGAGTTACGATCAATTCCGCATCGGACGATCGGATCATTGGAGCAAGGCAGGTGCGATCGAGGGACGAGGGATGGTGGTGCATACCTGAGGAGGAGGCAAGGGGGATTCTGCGATTGGCGCATCGGGCGGAGTTGCATGGCGGACGCAGGGATCACATAGATTGACCGTTATCACAAATACGGCACACGATATGGGAGCGTTCTGTTATAAAACATGCGTGTCCAGAAAGTTTGTGATTTGCAATTTGCATCGTGGGTTACGATTCGAAGGAAAGCATGTGATATATATAAAACGTAAAGCTCACATGTGAAAGTTCGATGGCATGGCAAGGGGAAGTGGTTTAAAAACATCATATTTTTTTTAAAAATGATTTAATGCGTATTTATAACTCCAGCATGTAGTAAGGGTTAGACCTATTATAAGGTAGAAAGTGTTTTTGTACATTTTTAACACTTTCCAAAGTTAGGCAAAGGTAACGATAGGGGGACAAAAGGGGAAAATGGCCAAAACAAATGGTAATAATATCAAGGGGATTTTGGGGGACTTGAAAGGGGTAAGTGGGGAAATAGAAGGGGGGACAAGGGGGACAAAGAAGATAAATGGGGTGAAATAAGAGGGGAAAAGGAATTCTAAGTATTTCTTCACAAATGCAGAGTGTTTTATAAGGGAAATCACAGAGTGGGATTTTATCAAAGGACAAAGGCAAAGTGGGCTTCTAAGGATGATGTATTTCTAGAAATGGCATTCTCATAGTACTGAAACAGTTTAAATTTCTAATGGTTTGCCAAAAAATTTATGGGGGGCTAACAACAAAACATGCTAAACATATGACCAAGTAGAAAATTGAAATCTAAGGTCCTTGGACAACCATCACACCATATACAATCTTTCATCCAAAATTAATAGGTAAATTCAGAAGATCCTAACGATTAATCGGTTCTTTTTGTTAAAAACCAACATATTTGGAGTAATGGGCACAAGACAGTAGATCCCAAATTTTTCCAAGCAGTTGAGGACATAGCTACAAAACATACACCTTCAGGCTAGTGTGCTACATACGACCACATCGTAAGCCTATACCGTACATTTTTCAAATTTATTCTAATCAAAATGAAGTGATCATATTGCTTAGGAGGGGAGTGTCGGGAATGGGAGAACTTCTCTTGTGTTATGGTAATGTGAGGATCGACCCTCTATACCGTGAAATATAAGGATTTCTATCTAAAGAAAACAAGAAGAACATAAGCGTGACACGTTCACTTCTTTGGAATGGGTATGATCAACTAAAGGTGGAATCGAGTCAACAATTTTCTCAACCAATGCATACAGGAAGTGAATCATGGGTTTACCTTTCGTAGTGAGTGTAGATTAGTTAGACAGGATTCGATCAATCACATCATCAACTAACGCAGGGATTGAGGAAAGCTTCCGATACAAAAAACGTACAAGAGGCGATAGTCGTGCTGTTTTCCAACACTTTTTTCGTCTATCTATGCATGAAAAGTAGAATAGGTTGATTCCCTTCGTTACAAAATACAAGGAAATTTAACTTCACCCTTTTCCCATGGACCTTACTATTACTAGCTGACAGCTTTATCACCGTAATGAGATTCTGCTGCATCGATGAAAAAGCTAATTTTAGCTCTCACAGACCACAATTTAATATTCGCCAGAAGATAATATCGAAGAAAGTGGTAACCTTTACATAACCCGTGTTAATTCAAATTTTTGGTGGTTTAATGGAAGATTTTTCAACATCACCTACTGGTAGTAATGGTTGCCTGCTTTCTTCTTTCTTATTTTGCTTCTTTCTTCTTCGTTCCTTCTTCTTTTTTCTTAGATTCGAAGGAATCTAGACTTTCACTAGGGAAAGAGGAAGAATGGGTGAAGAAATAGTCAAGGAAGGCGAGGGGTCAAATTTTCAGGATCACCACGAGGTTGAACCTGTTTCAGTGGAGTGTATGTCTTGCTGAGAAGAATCTTGGACATAACGGTAACCATGGGGGTTGAAAATAACCAACCGGAAAACCAACAAAGCAACTCAAGGACAAATTTTCCATATAAGGAGCACCACTATTTCCAAAATAAGGAAAAGGACAAGGATTCGCATCGCAGGGTTCTTTTGGTAAACGAGAAATGTTTCATTAGTCTCAAATTAAGATCCACCGAGGATTTTTTCATTGCTAGGATGTTATTCATAAAATTATTTTTAAAATTAGAAACAAATAAATCAAAAAGGCAAGCTAGGAAAAAATGCTGACAAGAAATCGTGAACCACAAAACACCCTAGTGACCAAACAACAACTAATATCCCTAAATGTTGTGTTTGGTGTATCACAGAGCAGGCGTACTCAATTATCATGGTCGGGATAACCTAGTGGGGACTACCAAAGACATGACGGCACGTGGGAGTGCAGCAACCGTAGTAGTGTTTTATAATGTGTAATCATTCGGGCGAGGAGACATTCCCACATACCCACTTTATGCATGGATTTCTCCGATATATCCGAAAGTACCTGTGGTGTTAAATCCTATACACATTCGTACGTGGAACGGGATATCACCCCTACAATGCAACGCCGGAAACTTAAAGCTAGATCCTACGTTTTATGGACAATGTAACAAATCTAAAATGTAGACTTCCTAAATGTCATGTTAATGTTCCAAATGCTCCTTAGGTTAATTGGAGGTAAGTTTAAATTCTGATATTGGTTTACATTTTAGTTTTAACGCTCAAAGATTGATGTCACCTAAATACATATGATGCAATTAATATGTTAGAGAAAAGACTCTATTCATTTTGATGAAAGTTATCTAGTATAGGCAAGATATTCAACAATTATTCACAACAAAGAATGCATCAAACAAAGCTTTTCCAACTAGAGTTGTCACTTTAACTTTCCAAATGCACTTTGAAAAGTAAAATTAATTTAACCACTAAGATGCTAGATACGAATCTACTTTCCTTTTATTTTCGATGTAATGATAATAACCTAATGTACATTTTGATTTTCAATCACTAAAAAATGTAATATATTTTCAATGATAAATATCAAAAAATGACTTTTCAATCCAATGTGATCTAATGCACTTTACAAAAAGTAAACTTTGAGATGAAAACCAAATGAATGAAAAGCACTTTTATGGTGTTAAATACTAATATGCTCAACCAACAGATAAAATCAGTATTCTTCCAAAAACATAAAGGCAGAAACAGGTAAATTTAATTAATTAAAGAAATCAACAAATTAACCAAAATTAATACTTACCAAGCAGGAGATGGAATTTATACCACAAAGAAACGAATAGAACCAAGAAAATATGACACATACATAGCAAGAGGATGACCTCTAGAGACGCGACACTAGAAGTTTTAGCAAAAGCCCTAAAACCTCAATCTGAAAGACCAATGCAGGAAGATAAAGAGAACTAGATGTTCAACAATGTCCGTTTTGGATAAAAGGCATTTGATGATTTAACTATTTATGGAAACATGTTGACAAGAATTTTATGGGAAAATCAAGCCACGTTTTGCAGTGTTCAGACTTGGATACCGAAACCTGTGAGACTCTTATCGCAGGCACAACTAAAATAAATCAAAATCAAGGATCATTTAAAGGTTTATCAAACTAAGCAAAGACCAAATGTAAAAGGAGGGTCAAAAGACAGTAGCCTCCTAATGATTCGTTCATTTTGTTTTTATATAACCCTTCTATAGACATAAAGGGTTATTTAGGTTCCAGGAAGGATATAGCAACAAACAAGACAAGTATGTACAAACTTTCCCAGATTACATCGTAAAGTACAAAGTAAGAAAGATGGTATCTTACCCTTGGTTCGATGCTAATGCCCATTAGTGTTTGTTTATTTCTTCTCGCTTCCAATTTCAATCCTATTTATGATACGTATGAATACCTATGGTGAAGATCAACAGAGATGACAAAAAGCATATATATATAACTATCTTAATATAAATTATGTGATGTATTAGAGAGTATCACACTAAATTAGTAATAATTTAACACTTACCAAAAGCAAACACATAGAATTTTGTTTATAAATATAAAATGAGGGAAACATACAACCACTTAATCTCCGATGTTGAAGCATCCCTTGGGTGAGTTTCAAGTCCTAGCTAAGACATTCAAGCATTCCTTTTCCTTCAAAAATTGGCAAAATTTGTGCCAACTAAGTTAACAAGGATGGAAACCAACATTGATCGACTATTTGAGGATACTACAAAATAATTGTAGGGAAGGAGAGGGAGTTAGGGATCCAAAAAAGGTGGAAGAAGGTCAGACATATTTAGGGGAAGATACTTATTAGCGTGGACTGGAAATGCTTTGAAATGTGAGTCCGTCTCAATCCTTATTCACATATGTAACCAGACTTATTCTCGAGGCTTATATAAAGAGAAGCTTTCATCCATTTTTGGAGAAACCGTCTAAGGAGTAGTACAAGCCACTTTAATTGCCATGTTGGAAGCACTAGACACATGTACGTGTACATATGCTGGATGGTTCCAGTGATGGCCCACAAAAGTGGTTTTTTGGCAAGATCTTTGTAATTTTTTCAAGGGCATTTCTTTCTTTTGTTCTTCGTGATATTCTAATCATGTTTTCACAACACATTAAATTTTCATCACTTTGCCACATTTGTGGAAAATTTTTGACAACTTAGGCATGAGGTAAAGAGACAAAAGATCGTATAAAAATATTGTAGGATTAATAATTACAAGACGATATGACAAGGTGTCAAGGCACCTTGAGATTATAGCACTAATGATGTATTACAGAAGAGAGTAATGTGGCTCTAGTATTAACATGAAAATTTCTCATTACAATTTTGATAAGGGATTATGAAGGAACACAATGAGATAAAATATAACTAAATACAAAGCTAAAATTTAAATATAACTAATTCAATAATAAAAAAGTACCGAAAATTGCTTACATGCAAGAATGAAAAATAAAACTAGTTCTGGCCAATGTGTATTATCTTCCCAGAAGGGATAAAATTATTTTTGAATTTTTTTTAAAAATGAGGCTCGCAGGCATTTTTATTATTTAGAAATAATACAAATTCTAAATCAAAAAAATAACCCGGAGATGAAGCACTAAAATTTTTGGGTCCCATTGGGGTTATTTGGTACATCAACTTTCAAGGTTTTAAATTTGGCATAGAATTTTTGATTGATGCATACAATACTCTGATAAGAAATATCTATATGAGATAAATCAATTTGAGAATAAATACTAGCCACTGCTATTTTTCCTATTTTTAAAGAAAATGTTTCATGAACAAAAACTAAGTGAAAGTTTAGGAACTAAAAAGACTACCAAAATAACAACAAAGCATGATTAAGGAAACTTGAAAGAAATAGTGAGGGTATAATTGGAATATAGCAGGAAGTTAAAATTGTCCACTTCTGATTAGTCATCCTCCTCAGAATAAATTGTCCCTGTCAATACTCACATCCAAGAGATGAGGAAAACTTCAAGTGAGCTTGTATTCCCTGGGTGAGCTCACTTGCTTTGGTAGGAGTTAACCATGTTCAACATCCCGACATAATTATATCTTCTATTGGCATTATTTCAATCTATGTGTCCATTATATGGCGGCTTTCATGTCTTGTTAGTTTATAATGTTAAGCTCTATTCGTGTTAGTTGCCTGCATGTCTAATGTCCAACACCAGAAGTATAGTCATACCAACAATGAACAATACGAAGTGAATAGAACGCAGGGATGTTTATCTCCAAAGAATTTTCTCCCCATAGCTCATATTGTGTAAGTTTCATAATTTATGTTCAGAGCTTCTAATGGGGTCTAATGTCGTTCTTTCTGCACCAGAAACCAAAATTTGTCACCCACGATGAGAATTATGTGTATCCGATGTTGACTGTTGTTGTTGGTAGTTGGAATCATAATTATCTGTTAACATTTCATGTACCAACAGCATGTGTTGGATGTGTCTAATAAACGGGTTTCTATATTAAACTTAGATTGTACATGTGTGGATTCTATTCATGTAGTCACATGAGGCATGGAAACATCAATCGTGTAAACAATGGTTCAAATCCCAAACCCACTTGAAAGGGACTACACCAATCAAACCATGGAAAGAGGCAATATTATAACCATGTTGCACATAAGGAAGGCTCTTCATCCGAGGTTCATGGGTTCTTTGGAGTTTTACATGTATAGTATGCACTATCATCTTGTTGATTGTTTTTTTCATCCATCTATCCGGAGATGGAATGAATTTACCTGGTGAGCTTATGTTTACAAAAATTTTCATAGGTCAATGTACTTGTGCTCTGCAAACTATTATCTTGATCCGATATACTTGTCCGGGATCCCAAATGTACCCATAATCGTTCAAATAATATTTTGTTAGTGTCCTCTGCTATGATATCAAAGCACACATAGCCATCTTAGAAAATATGTCAATTACCACAACACATTACCAATACCATGCTTGGTAGCAGAGGACCGATAGGATAGTCCATGGAGATGATTCCGATAACATGTTGGAAAGAGAAGAGAATGCAGAGTGTCTTGATTTCAGATTTTTGTTCTTTTAAATGGAAAATACACAGTTATTCAATATTTTCCAATGCACTATCAGATAAATACACTCCATAGTATGGTCATGATTTTCTCCACATGAAAGTGTCCTCCGCGACCCAATCAGTGCGCTCCTAAAATCAACTGGAATGGCTTACTTGAAGGAACACAACTATGTGGCATAGTTAGCATACTAACCATATTAGGGATGGAAATATGAACATGCTTGTCATCCACTAGCATTCAGAATGGCAAACTCCTAGATCATTCTTAACAGCAGCCTATTAGGATGTCTCATGGCTAAAAAGACTTGAGAACATTAGTCGTGTTGCCGAAACTAGAAGTTAAGAATGAGGAAATTTAACATGATTGGTATTTCTATTGGGGCTTAATGTTCAAGGGAATTATTGTAGATATTTAGAACACTGGATGTTGATTGTTCTCAACTTTATGTTGAAATGAAGGGGGTCAAATGATCATGATTATCGTCTTCCATAGAATGTAATGTTTCCACTACCAACACACATGCATGATAATACACATATATTTATCACATGTGGGGTATTTCGAATTTAATTTAAAGTGTCTTGTAGTGTGAAAGGCCACTGGATGCCTGCTAGGTGAGAACCACCAACAACACAGTCAAATTTTTCTATCTCAATTTCAAATGGTTGTTGGCAGTCCGGAAATGTGAGCACAGTGGAGAAGGCAAGTAAGGCTTCAGGTCAATGAATGTACCGTTGGGACTCAAACCCAGAAAAGTTTTCTTTTCGCTTTTCCTTGGTGTCCTCGAACTAAAGGGGCAGTTGATATGATAACTCAAACACAAACCTCCGACAAAAATTGTAGCACCCAAAAAGATACAAAGCTTCACAGAGTGCTTGAGTTTGACCAATCCAAAATGATCGTATATTAGCTGGATTCAAATGCATGCCTTCATTAACGATGTAGCCCGCATATGGATTCACCGCGTTAAAGGTTCATTTTCCAAGCACGTTATTAAGTGTTGTTGTCACAAGGTTTGGAGGACTTATTTATCAAAAGGGTGTGCTCTTCAAAATCTTGTTGAATATGAGGATGCCGTATAGAGCAAACAATTAACAGATAAGAAGGACGCAGGATGTCACATATCAAACTTAAAAATTTGGTGCATTATCAACTCGAAAGTAATTAACACCACTTTAAAAGGCCCTCCTTGGACTTGAAGGTTACAAGTATCCATACAACCATGGGTTATATTGAAACCTTGTGACAGCTAGACTTCAAATCAATCTTGCTAAAATACTTGGCCACCTTGAAATTGGTCAAGAAGGTCATAACCATGGGATTCGATACTTGTTCTCAATGTTGTTTTTGATTAGTGTTTGGATAATTGATGAGAGCTCTTAGGTTCCATTTTATTGTAAAAGTACTGTCTTCCCACAAGGTGAACTTTGTTTGATATATCCTTTTACAACAAATTTTTAGATAGTTCGCTTGATTTATTCATTTTCCAAAATGGAGTGGTGATATATTAGTCCATTGCAGAGGTTCTTCTGGAGTTATATCAATCGAATGCTCGACCTGATAGTGCAAACGATCGGGTGAGGGAGGAGATGTGTTCGTTTTTTCCATGACTTTGTCCACTTGCTTCTGGATGGGGTAACTATTTCTGGGACCATGATAGCCACTATATTCCCCTTACTTAGAGAGTGAATGAGAAAGAACAAATTTCTAAATGAGATATGAATTACCATTGCTTAGCGTATACAAGAGACGATGAAAAGGTAAGTAATCCCGCATTCAGTATAACTTACTAACCGTAGTAATAATAATAGTGTGAGGGCTAGAGTTTGGCAGACCACAGTTCTTCCATAATTATGGTTGCCTTCCATTAAACACATAACAAAATTCAATATGAGAAACATCACATAGTACCTCATTCCAGAAGGTTATTTATGTTGCATGGAAGGAGGCACTACTAGTCGACGAGGTCTCGTCTTTTGTGAACCTGTCATCATGTTGTACATGGTTGTAAGCTGGTGTGGTTTGCAGCTCCACAACCACTTAAATTTTAATCTTGCTGAAATGAGGTTTTTTGCCTCGTCATGACAATGAACCGCAACAGACAAACGTTCACCCACATCTATGATAAAGAATCACTCATTTGGACATCTGTGCCCGCCTTCAGACCTTGGTGTAAACAGTGGTGTTGGGTTTGACGTCAACAATAACATACTTCGTCATTCCCCACGTCAATTTTTACCAAAAATTACAAACAAAGGGACTTCAAGCTTTCAACTCAACTTCCAATGACTCGCTACATGACACTCACCTATGTTGTGGGGCTCTGTAACTTACAACATTTTAGAGGCTTAGAGTTTTTTTATTATTTAGAAATAATGAAAACTTCAAATTTCCAAAAGCCCTGCTTAGGATATAAAGTGTTGTGGCATATGGGTCGTTGTGTTAGTTGGTACATAAATTTCCTAGGGTCATAACTTTGACATATGATCTCCATTTGATGCGTACGATACCTTGTTATAAATATTTATATGAGCATAAAAATTTCTACTACAAACCCTCCCTATAGAAATGGTTTGTTCGTTCTCCAAAAAAATGTCATTTAGGGCTCGAAACAACTCTAGAAATTTAGGACTGAAAATTCAAAATTATAAATTGTGCTGTAACTAAGGAAACTTAAGGAAATAGTTGTGGGGGTTCACAATAAGGTGGCCACAAATATCCATCCGGATCAAAGCTTGAAATGATTAAACATGTTCCCCAACAGAGCAAAGATGAGATAACATAAGAAGGACAACCATTCTTCATACCAAGTGTGTTGAACAAGATTAGGAAGAATATCCATGATTGACTACCAAAGAGTAGATTCTTTCAAGGTTTTGCCTCGGGTGCTCTTTGTTTTGGCCCAGTCACTCTATATAGGTTCCTTTCAATGTTTAGCTATTTTTGAAGTTAGCCCATATCATTAATGGCCTAGAGTGAGGATTGTTGCTTGAAATGAGTCATGTGAGTCAAGACATAGAATTTCTTGTTTAATAATGGTGATGTAAACTGCTGGGAGTGAGGATGTGGATGTGTCCTCTAGGGTTTGGTCAACCTCAGAAGTTAGGAATGTGGATGCTCTCTAAGGTCGATAGTGTATGGAAAACCTATCCTAGTTTGTATTCCATGAGGTTGAGGCACCAACCAAATCATGGTGACTAGTTGATATTGACATTGTACCATGGGTTAGGGTTCAACCCAGATAATGGTAGTGAGTGGATTTTTATGATTTCTATAGGTCAAGAGTTTGACCTCGTATAATTATGATGATGATGATGATGAAGATGACAATGCTAGAGACATTAATTGCATGATGCTAATTATGTCAGAGATGATGAATATTTACCTAATGTAAAACAAAGATTACAAGGTTAATGATGATTCTCATGATAATATTTTCATAGAGAAATTACTACACAAGAATACTCAGATAGTCATCATAAATACCTCCTAGTTAAGAGGCAATGTTGAATTTTTTTAACTATGGTCAATATTCATAATGCATATTTATTATTTTAAAGCATGTTCTTCATGCTTGAGTCAAAAGAAAAAAACAATTTTTAAGTTATGTGGATTTGGACTTTTAAAAGAGAAAATTTTGAATTTATGAAAGTCAATTTTTATTCTAAAAAGATGAATTTGGCCTCATAGTCAAGTGAGCCAAGTTTCCTTAAGAGGCCACTTTTTTGGCCCATTGGATTACTATAACAATGGTGACGTATCTCCATCTCATGGAAACTCACATAGCTTCGTCCAAGAGCAATGTGCCTCCTACCTAGGAAAATTTCAGCCTAAAGTAACCTCCTAAGGAAAAATAATAAAACAATAGTTAAAATAATAAAAATAAGGGTTATGAATTTTGGAGGGAAAAATAAGAAAACTATTTTTTTAATTGTATTTTTTGGCTTATATCGTTATGTATTTACTCAAATTCCAAGTTTAGGCACTTTTGACGTATAATTAACGTACATCCCTACGAATATCCATTATGCATTTTCGTGAATACCTACATTGATAAAATTGAAGATACATTAATAAAGTGTATTGAATACACTTTTTTAATGTTTGTATGTTCATGTTTTATCAATGAACACGTTAAATATATTTTCAATTTTTATCACAGTGGTAATGGGTATTCATTGGAAGTGGAATTAAAAAGTAAAACCTATAAGGACACACAAGTTAAAAATAAAATTAAAAAAGTATTTCTTATTCTTCTCTAAGATATTTACATTTACATTTAAATTATTTTGATTGGTATGACATGGAAATTACATGAAAATTTCATGGGAACTTTAGCTGAATTTAGTCTTATAGTTTATGATTCAACTTATTTCTTTGAAACAAGGAAATTAATTGAAGGTCAAATTTGGATGACCATTTGGTGAGGCTAGCGAAGTTTTACTGCCTGAGGTAGCAAGTATGAGGTAGAAGGTAGAAGTTATGTGGTGAAGAAGAGAAGTAAGGACCTGAAATTTGTGAAAGAAAAAATCAACTATTCATTTCAAGGCCATTTGAATTGACTATAAGGATGAACCATGTTTGACCTAGTAATTTTCAGACAATTAATGAATTCAATATTTCTCATTGGAAAAGGTTGTTGGTTTTTTCCATGTGATTTTTTTCTATTGTAAAATAATGTGTTCTTATGTGGATGTCTCTTCATGATCTTACCGACACATTACATGAGCATGTTCTCATGAAATTATTTTATGATTCACAATGAATATAAAAGATAACATTTGTCAAGAAAGTAATTGCAAGTAATAATTATCATATTGAGAAATATTGTAAGATCAATGTACTAGACGTTACTTGTGGTCAAACCATTTCCAAAAATGGTTTTTTGTTGACAACCAAGTGAGGCTCCCATTTACTTTTACATTACTAAAGCTTGTGTAGCACCATTACAATTCAATAATGTCTATATTTGTGAACAATTCATGACCCAAGATATTAATTAATCTTCTATGTGATATTGAAATGCATGTCCAAGAAGGTCATACAATCCATTAGTGATTTAGATGATTGTATCTTATCGGGGAAAGATACCTACTATATTTTTATGATATATCAAAGCACCTCATTTTTCTTCCTATATCTAATAATTTTGGCAATGAAAAAACAACATCTCAAGCCTTGATGCACATAGAGTAGCACTTTCTAGAAAAAAAATTTTGGCCTACGTCTTTCAATTTGGGAGCCCTCGCACTGTGTTGCTGAATAATGATACCGCCTAGTACGTATCTTACATCTACAATATAGACAATAGTTCTAGTTGTGTTCCTTTTCGAAATTATTCATTTTTGGGGTGAATTATTTTCAAATACAAGAAAATAATGATGAGCTATAACATCAAAAAATATCATTCATAGAAATCTTTTCTACCGTAAATGTTATCACATGAAGCCAAACCATGAAAAGGTTTATTTTTTACTAGTATTAATTTTCAAGAATTTGTTTGCCATCATGGGATTTAAGGTTAAACAAATAAATTAATTAAAATTTAAAGAAGCCACTACTATTGGCATTCTATTTAGTAAAAATAAAAGTAATAAATAGAATTTCAAGAATAATGTACTACAATATTATAATCATGCCTTGAATCTTGCAAGTGTAGAAGCTTTTGATGATAAAGAATATTAGATGCTAAATATTCTTAGGCATGTGGAAATTCCACAACCAACACTTGAAGAATATCTAGACAAGAGAGAAATCCTCCTAAAAGGTATATCGATTTATTTCCACTCTTATCGATTTGGTTATCGATGATAGTGATCCTCTATTTATAAGGAAGTAATAAATGACATCAATAAATGCCAAATGGAGGTGGAAATAAAAATAAGAGATGGGCTCTTGGAGAAAAATCAAAACTTGGGGCCTAGTAGAACTTCATAAAATAGAAATTTGATGGTGTGAGTGGGTCTACAACTAAGTGTATGTAATAATGGTAACAAGAACTGGCCATTACTTTAATAAGGTATATCTCCATGATTTTTATCAGTTGTTAAACTTATATATATTCATATTAAATGACCGTTTTCTTTCTTTTTTGTGCATTTAATTACTTAGATCAATTAGATATTAAAATAGAATTTTTATATAGATATTTGGATGAGGAGATATATATGAAATGAAAGGAAGTTTTTATGAAACATCATAGGTTAGTCAAAGCTCAATAAATCATTGCTATGACTGAAGTAGTCTCTCGAGGCAATGGTACAAGAAGTTTGGTTCGCTCATGATAATTCATAATTGTATTAGGCGAACATAAAATCATGTTTACTCGTTATTTTAATGGTATATTCAATATCTTAGTGATATATGTTGAAAATATCCTTGTTTCTGAAAAACATGGATGAGATAAATGCTGAAGGATTACACACTTTGAGTGAATTATTTAATAATAGTAGCTAAACAAATCCCGGAATTAAAATACACAGAGAGAAAACTTATGCTCAAGCTCAGAACAGATGTATATGAGAAAAGAATAAAATTCACATGAATAATGAAACTCCGTAGAATACGCTCGCTTTTCCATTTTATGCTTTCTTCTAGTTTGTTTTCTAGTCATGATGAACAAAATGATTATATGTCCTATTTACTATATGCAAGCACTCAGAGGAATTCCTTTGTATGTGATGGTGTACTGAACCTATATTTCACATGTAATGGATGTTTCCAACACATACATGGCATATCAAGGAAGAGAGAATGGAATGAAATGATATGGGTTTCGTATTTGAGAGGAAGAAGTGATAAAATGTATTATGTTTAATGATAGTAATGATTTATATGAATTTATGTTGATTTATATTTTGTAGGTGATTTGGATAAGAGGTTTGCCTACTTTAGTCATGTCATTACTTTTCAAGAGGATCCATTAGTTAGATGTCAAATATTCAAGAAACAATTACTTTATCCACTAAAAATCTACAGTATAATCTCATGCTCTAAAGAGGAAATTGTTGAAGGGTCTTTCTTGTTGAACATGGAAGAGCACAAAATAGTGTAAATGTTAACTATTATACTCCAAGTTCTATTCATTTGGATACAAATCTAGTTTTTCATAGCAACAAAAAAGCATCCATTAGGATCTATTTTAGGTTATGTCATTACTCTTTCAAGAGGATCCATTAGTTAGATGTCAAATCTTCAAGAAAAAAATTACTTTATCCACTAAAAGTTAGAGTATATCACTATCTCACATGCTTGCAAGAGGAATGGTTGAAGGGTATTCTCATGAACATGGAAGAGCACAAAATAATGTAAATGTTAACTATGATACTCAAAGTGTTATTCATTTGGATACAAATATAGTTTTTCATAGCAAAGGTGCTAGCTGATACTAAGTATCATTTTGTAAGATAGGTCATTGATGTAGGTGGATTAGATTTTAAAAAGTTCCATGTCAAGAAAAAAGCGTAGGCATGTTTACAAAACTAGTGTCGCTAGAGAAGAACCGATGATGTTTGGCTTCTCTAGATTATATGAAAGCTAATGAATGTGATTGGGAAAGCTAGGAAGAATTTCACTATTAAGGTAGAAATTGTTAAAATATGACAACAATTAATTAGCAAAAATGTAAAAACCAAAATTTACTTGGGTAAATATTAAAAATAGTCTAATGTTGTTACTAAAAACCGGCGATTATTCATATAATATATGTATCAAATTAACTTATATCAATGAACCATGAGAGGGTGATGTGTTTTACAGTGTAAAATTCTTATTGATTAATAAAATACCTTAACTTTCCATGAATGTTTCCCTATTTTGCTGTTAGGGTTTTTATCATGTAAAATTGTACCATTATTTCTATTGTGAAATTTTTTATACAAAATGTAAATATGAATAAAAAGCGAAGTTGAAATATTATAATTACTGAAAGGGAAGTCAAGAAACAAGAAACAACTACATCATCAAGGCCTTATAAGCCCGCGAATGTACCCATTAGGGCATTTATCAAGTTGTACATTGAGAAACTAAAAAAATTTAATGAGAAGAAGCTCGAGGGCTATTTTTTGGAAGAGAAAAAATGTGTTATGTTATATGATGTGAGCTTATTTGTAGTGTTTATATTGTTAATAATACCACTACAAATTTCTTATTCTATTATTGACTATTCTACAAAAGAATTTATGTTTTTTATTCTATATTTTTTTTATCTCACATGTTATTTTGAATTGGTATATAAGAGATTGTGAATTTTGGTGTTCTAAGAGAATCATATGTCAAAAAAATTCTTATGCTTATGAGTTTGTGTATTTATTTAATAGATATTTTTTTAGAAATATCTAGAAGAACATACAACTAATATTTCATTTATTGGTTAACATTCACCATACCAATGCTATGTTAGATTAGTTTTCATTCTACATGTATAATATTAGCATATTTCATTTTTACATTCCATAACTATTCCCTAATCTAAAATAATGGTTACAAAGCCAAAAATATAGATGAATTTTCTATCTAAAAGAATGTGAACTCTAATTATAACTTTAAAACAAGCCCCTATTAATTATTCCACTATCCTAGATCCATATTAACTTTGTTTTTTATCAAGCACCATGAGGGATCAAATATCTTGAGGTGCAAACCTCTCTTTCGAGTGCAAAAATTTGGAGGGAAAGGTTTGCACTCAAGAGACCCTTTGGAACCTCATATATCTTTGGTTGATATGGATTAGGTCATTTCTTACCATGTATATAAAAAATTTATGAACATTTAATTATTCGGTAATTTTAACTATAAATATGTATACGATTAAACCTGTCATTTTGATTTTAAATTTTCTGCTTATCTAGTTTTTTGAGAAGTAAAGGTTTTTAATAACTTGAATGATGAAATACATTTAAATAATTTTTTTAATGCAGTGACAATGTAAGTTAGAATTAAATGATAGAAAATGAATAATAATAATGAAATGTTCATAAATATTCTTCATTGTGATCAATTTCAAACTATTTTTTTCTATTAGTCAGATATCATTAATTAGTTAGTTTCATCATATTTTCATATCGATCATATGAAAAGGAGGAAGAAATCGTAGATCGTTCAATTATTTAACTCAAGCCATTATAGCACATCATACTCTATATCTTCGCTTCTCTAATGTTAATAGCATATTTCTCTAAAGTCAATTATTGATATGAATATGGAAAACAAGTTTTGTTGTGCTAGCTTCCTCATTAGCATAAAATAAATGACAGATCACCAATTAACTAGTTATGGAGGCTTGTGCGAAGTTTAAGTGGCTTTCATGAGAAATTATTAGAGTTAATTACCTTTAAAACACATGTACAACAAGTAAATTGAAGAGAAATAAATAACAGCCTAAACAAACACATATCATTCGCACGATAAACAAAGCTCACCCCTTCTAGGCTACATCTCCATGGACCCGTTCAACTATCTAGGCCCTCTTTGATTAATGGTCGCCTCTTCTTATCGCATGCACTTACGTTGTTCCAAATGGATTTTTAAACTCATCTATTGGATTTAGAAGACTCAAACCTCAACATTAGGGGAATTTGAAGTCTAAAATACTTCAACAAAAATTATAAAATAATAGTGAAGATTTGATTACATCATCAAATTTTAGAGGAAATCATCATGTTTTTCAACTCATTTCAATTTTTACTTCAATGGAGGTGTATACCTGTTGGATGTAAAATGAATTTCATCCATGAGTACCAATTTTTCACATAAAGTATATCACACACGTAAAAATTATAAATACACAAACCCGATTGCAATTATGTTTAAGTGTATTTCTATTTTGCGTAAAGGCAGTGCCCATCAAAAGTGTGAAACATGGGTACTACTTGGATGAGGAATTTAATTTTGCATCCAATGATTACCCTCCTAACTTTTAGTAAAACATTTGGGAGATAAGTCGAAATATGAGTTGAAAAAGTAGTTTCATTATTTTTTATTATTTTTTAATATCTTGCATTCTTACTTAAAAAAAATGGTGAATCATCCCCCTATGGTTGGCATCATCACTGAATCCTATTGCCTATAAAGTTATTTTGGCTGTACATTTTTTCAGTAAGCTCTTTGCACCCTCAAAATTTCCCCGTGTAATGAATATATCACAGTGCAAATGGTCTTCGGTGATCTAGACATGGCTCTCGCTTCCTAGTGGCCCTGTGTTAATTTAATATTCAAAGTGGAAATATCACTTAAACAATTTCTCCTTCTCCCTTTGAAACCCACACCATCATGCTCAGATCATCAAAATCATCTAGTATTGGATCGTTTTTTATGGTTTCAATTTGGTTTAAATATGCTGTGTTATCGCTTCTACAAGCTATAGCACCCAAATATGGAGAAACTCTAGCTAAGTCCAAAAATAATGGGAGGTGAGCTGAAAATAAATATGACCCCCCAAACTTCCAATCCACAATTTGTTGTTGGGATTGTTTAATTTAATTTCTTATTAATTTTTTTAGCACTATTTGTGCAATTAACAAAAATATGAATTGAAAATCAAATTAACGCATTAAGACCTGGATTAATTATTTATTAAATACAAATTTAAAAGTTTTAAACCTCTTCTATTTGTGTTTGGACTTTGCTTACTTGGTTGGGGCATGGTTCCTGGTTAGGGTCGTCTTTTTTTCCCTCCACCATAAAACAATACACATGTTAAATATATGTTGCACTTGTTAAAATGTTAAGAACACATGTAATCCATTGGTAATGTTGTGTAGCATGGGGGAGGTCATGGTGCCGTTTTCTGACTTTTTCCCAACCACTATATAAAAATTTTACTCAATATAATCTTCAATTCAACATTTGATTAACCATAATTCGGCCTTGGGTGGGGAGCATGTATACCTTTGGGCTTGCCACGTGTCTTCTCATTGGATCCTCCAAATCCAGCACTAAAACGTAACAAATCACCTCCGTTTGGAAACCATCCACGAATTGGACACTTCGTATAGTATCAGAGAAAAATGAAGGAATATTCTAAATATTCTTTTTTTCGATTAGGTTGCCATGTCACGTTTCTATCCTTTTTCTCGCAAAAAATTTATATGTTTAGGAAAACAAACAACATGCCACATTCCTTCTCATACAAACTCTATTTTGAGTAGTGCGTATCTCCTCGACAACAAGACCTATCCGATCATTCTAGTTTGGACAATTTTGAGCACTCGAATTTTTAGCAATTTTTGCCCCAAATCCATATTTTGATCAATTATCGTGACTTATGGAATGTTAAACCATAAACAAGCTTCAATTATAGTTGTTTTCTATTATTTTGTTTGAATACAAAGTGATTAAAAAATGAAATATAGAAAATGGGAATAATAAGAATGTATCCCATTACAAGAATAGAGTTTTAAGGCCAAATATTTTAGGTAAGTGAAATTTTTATTTAATATTAAAATTCAAATATTTTATTTATGGTTGAATTACTATAACATAGAACTCAATGCACATTTTTAATAATTTTTTTGTGTGCTCACTCAAATAAATGCAAAACTATAAATATAATCACTTTGAAATTAATGTACATCATACATCTAGTTACATCAAATCAAAAATCAACATCTACCCTAAAATCAATGCATCTAGTGCAAGTAATCAAATATAATTAGAAATAAAACACCTACATTGAAATCAATGCATCTAGTACAAACACCAAATAGGATTGGAGATCAAAATCTACACCGAAATCAACGATCTAATATAGAAAATCAACAGAATAGAATCAACATCAATAATGAATTAAAATGCATCTAGGAAGTAATCAATCAAACAGGATTAGAATGGAGCATATACACTGAAATCAATTCATATATTTCAATGATAAACCAAAATATTGATGGATTTCCCAAATCCAAATATACTTTGTCTTTTGTAAGTTTTGTATTTCCTCTTCCTCTCATAGTTAACATTCAATATTATATACCCCTATATAATATCCGTATTTATTTGTGTGTGACTCTGTCTTCTTCCCTCTCTCCCCCTCCATTTTTTGTGTCTATCTCTCTTTCGTCCCCATCGCCTTCTCCTCCTCTCTTCCCCATATTTTGGTCTTCACACCACTTTGTCCCTTTCTATGTCTATCCCTTCTTCCTCTCTCTCTCTCTCTCTCTCTCTCTCTCTCTCTCTCTCTCTCTCTCTCTCTCTCTATATATATATATATATATATATATATATATATATATATATATATATATATATCCCTCCATCTCTCATTCTTTGTCTCTCTATATCATCACCCCAAACACACACTCGTATGTTTGTGATATTTCCATATCTATCTATTTATCCATCCATCTCTTCTCTCTATCCTCCATCTATATCTTCATCCCCATGTATCTCCTTCTTTTGTACCTATCTCACCCCCCAAACATACATACACACTCTCTCCATATCTATCTCTCTTTTTGTCCCTCTTTCCTCTCCCTCTCTCTCCCCCCCCTTCTCCCTCTCATATCCCCCCCCTCGCTCTCTCTCCCTTGTCACTCCCTCTCTCTCTCTCTCTCCATCTTTCTATCTCTATGCATTTCTTGTTCTCTCTCTCTCTCTCTCACCCTCCGACCTATCTCTCCCTTCCCTTTCTCTCCCCCCTACAGCCACACATATCTCCCCTTCTCTCTCTCAAGCCATCTCTCTCTTCCTATCTCTCCCCATTCTATCCCACCTTCCTTTTTCTCCCCCCCCATCTCTCTCTCTCTCTCTCTCTCTCTCTCTCTAGATTTTTCTTACCACATCCTTCCCTCTCCTCTCTATCTCTCTCCCCATCCATCTTCATGTCTCCATCTCTCTCTCTCTTCCTTTTCTCTCTATCCCTCTATTTCTCTCTCTCTCTTACCTCCCTCTCTCTCCCTCTCTCCCTCACTCTCTCTCTCCATCTCTCTCTCTCCTTTGTCACTCGCTCTATCTCTCCATATATATCTCTCCATATCTATCTATCTATATGTATTTTTTTCATCCTTCCTTATCTCTCTCCAACTCCATATCTCTCTCATTCTCTCCCTCCCTCTCCTCCCCCACTCTTTGTCTCTCTCTTTTCCCACCTCTCCTCACTCCTCCACATATGATCCAAAATCGCTACTTTGTATAATCAATAATATGTGTAAGATTAATATAATAACACTTATATTGGAGATGATTATTATTATATTAGTGACAACCAAATTAGTAAATATTTTTGGATATAAGTTGATGGCTTCATTTTAAATCATTTATATACCAATCATATTCTATGTTTTGGAAAACTCCTTGCTATGAAGAATTTTGAAACTCGAGTTAGTAACTTCGTGTTTATTTTTTTCTAATTTAAAATATACTTACGTCCCTAAAAAAGGAGAGGTTTAACATTTTAGATACAATTAATAAAACTATATTAAGTAATTGCTGTGAAACTAATTGTATCCCATATGTTAAACCTACAAAAATTAGGAAGTAAGTTTATATTTTAAATTAGAAAAAATAATAAAAAATATTTAAGTTATTCACTCTCAACTATCCTCTCATGGGAAATTGTAGCTATAATAAGTTACCGAATGTTGAAATAATTCATTAGAAAAGAAGATGTCCATAGAAAATCCACACTTATGGCACTTGCATATGTTTCATTACCTTTAACCACTAATTAATTTATGGTGATACTGATCTGATGGTACCTAAAAACCTTAATAAATGACTAATTTATGGCAGCTAGCAAGGTTCATTAACCATAATCACTTGGTGATCAAATATTCAGAACTGTATCTAAGCAATTGCTGTCATCTTATTAAGAAAATGTGGTTATCTTCACATTTCCTCACATATTGATTCATAAAGAAATGAAAAATTTGATGATGAAATGAAATGGCCTTTGAAGAAATATCACAAGACGTATCGATAAAGAGAATGGGACGAATGGGGAATGGCAAACAAGTCAAGTTATTGAGCAACTAGTTTTCACCAAAGGGCATGATGACAAGAACAAAGGAAATAAAATTGTCGTAGGGGGTTACCGGATTCATGATGACAAAATCAAAGGCCATCAATTTATACACAAGATTTTTGTGTGGAATCGACCTGAGAACAGATCAATGAATTGGGAAGCACTCACTTAGCAACCTATATGTCATTGATTATGAGGACAGAATTGCTGGCACCCAGTTTTGGGAGAGGAAAGGGGAAAGATATCGAGGGTTAGAAACAAACTAAAGACCAATTTGTGTTTTTTGAAATAACTAAATCACTTTTCAGCAGAGGCGGAGAGAATGGGATTTCATCATTTCAATGCAAGGTGAGGGGTCGACACAGAAGATATTCCCTTAGATGGCAACATAGTGAAAAGCCATTCAAGCCTATTTTTAGTATTAGGGCAGCATCTCACCCTTTCCAATAAATGCAATGACGAAAGGTGGTCAGTTAACAATTATTTATTCACTCAAGTAGTTTATTTCTACACATAACCATTCAAGAAATAGTTGTGCGTAGTGTGCGTATATGTTGACAAGTGCATGGCCGACAACATAGTTTTTGGTGAAACAATCACACCCTCCATGACTCAGTTATAAAATTTGGCGACACAATACGTATATGGGGCCTGAAAAACATTACATAAATAGAAAATACTACCATGAACCTTTTGACACCATGTACCTAACCTTACCTTCAAACAACTATTAAAGTTGACCAAATTAATTTAGTAAAAATCAAAATATTAAAGCTGGGAATATTGTTGACATAACATACCTACCGTGGCAAGAAAATTGGATTGATTAATACATGAAATTACACCATAGATGTTTATGAAGCAAACCAAGTAAAAAATCCACACACAAAGGGAATAATTTAAGGCTTCTGCACAATGGAGGAATTAGAAGGCTAATTATTGTTGTTAATTGAAATCCACTTGCAAGAAAAGAGAGTTCTTAGTTGATTGGGGAGTGGCTTGTGATGAATTCTTGTTCTTATCCACCCGTGAGGTGGATTATAATCCCACTTGATCAAAGTAAACTTTATTATAATTGCAGACGTCAGTTCAATCCTTAATTCTATTATCGAAGCACAAATGTTAAAATCAATTAGTTAAATGTTGAAATGATGAAAAATATTAAACTAGAATCACAATAATAGAAATTTCAAACCAATGAATAATGGAATTTCTAAAACACTAACAGTAAAATAAGAAATATAAAACAAAGTAACCAACAACTAAATTGAATCTAATTTCATTAGAGAACGAATCATAACGTGACAAGAAATATTTGACTAAGTATGGGGTTCTGCTCTTTAAAAAATCACTAATTAAATATCCAGCATAATTTTTACTTTATCAATGCATCATGCATATGCTAGTAGAAGGACTGTTGATTTCATATAATGTAACCAAAATACAAAGTGCACTAGCTTTTCCTTTCCCATGTGCCTCAAGTAGAATGGGGTCTTTATACATGATTCAACCTTCTTAATTTTAACATGTAGGTCAGAGTGGATACATGAGAATCTCAATTATAGGATTGTCTCTGCTTTGAAACCACTCCAAAAATAGAAGAAAAGAGATAAAACCCTTAGAACAAGCCACTTAGAGGGGGGTAACTTTTCCGAGGTATAAAAGGTGTCTTTTTAATGCTTATTTATGCTACATTAATTATCAATCCAAGAACGTATCTTTGTTTCAAGAGTGTACTGCAGCCTCCTAGTGCCACAATTAACCTAAGAGCAATGCTTTGCAATATGTAGCATAGTGTTGTAAATACAAGAGTAAAAGGATGCTTGGAAAATAAATATAATTACAATGACATGAACTTAAATGCTTGGAAATTCAATCATTCATTCAACAAACATTAGTCAAGGATGCAAGAATGATAACTCTTTCCTTTAGAAACTGATGGAATTGGAAATCAAACGGGGAACAAGATAATCAATTTGAGAGCGTAGGTAGCAATAACCAATATTCTGCGTGGGCTTGATAATCTTGTCTTAAAGCAATTAAAAGGAAATAGAAATTGTAAACTAAAGGTCGCTAATGAATGTAAACTAGGCAAACTCTCAAAAACCCAAACTCTTTGCAATCTATAAACCGATTAATCTAAAATGAACAAAGAACATATTGCAGCTTGAATAGCAATGTAAATGAACAACAAACTCAGAATTAGAAGAATTGAACAAAAAATTCTATTTAATGAATCGAACAAAGAAACTCCAACTAATGGAATCAAACAGAAAAATTATATTCAACAAGAACTTCATTAAGTAGCAAATCCTATTAAGAAGAACTCGTTAAGCAAACAAATCCCGTTGACAACAAACTCTCTTGATCACACTATGAAATGAACAAAGAATCAAACGAAACATCAAATGGAACAACGACTAAAATAGAACATCAAATACCGAACAACAAAGTTTCGTTAAAGTATAACAAGATAAATGATATAGGAATGAGGATTCTTGTTAGAATGAAACAACAATGCAATTCATCAATGTAACACAATCATATCAATAAGCAATTAAACATTAAACCAATTGACTTACAAACCGTAACGAAAAAAATAAAACTACTTCCAGGACAACGATAACCGAAAAAGTAATGATAAAAACACCAAATCGATCCACCAGGGTTGGGCCCTTAATCAATGCTGAAACGCCATACTAGGCTTTACTCCGCAGTTAAGAAATGGAACGACAACAAAATATTGTATTAATCAGACATAAAGGTGTTTACAAATGCCTTCTATGATCACGAGAGTTAAGAAATTGCCAGACACAAAAAAGGAGCGTTTAATCATAAATCATTCCCGTCCCTCGATTTCTAAAGGCACCGCTTATAACAATTCGAATTAGATAAGACAAGAAACAACAATAAGATTGAACAAAGATCCCTTAGGATCGAAAGATCCTATGATTCGCTCCTTTCTTTTTTGGCCAGCGCTTGGTCTTCTTAGGCCGAGCTGGCGTCGTTCCTTGTCTTCCTTTAGCTATACATTCTGATTTGCTTTTTTATTGTTCCGGATATGGTCCTTTTCCTCGAGGAACAACGGTTACTCCCGTTTTAGCCTCCGCCTTCGAATGATGTTTTACTTCATTTGTTTCCGTTTTTAGAAAAAAAAGGAAATTTTTAGTCAATTTTCACAATAAACACGTATTCTCTTTTGCAATTCTATCAATACAATCCTCCAATAAATCATCTTTCAAAATAAAAAAGAATAAGGCTTAAAGGAAAAAAGATGAGAAAATACATGGTGAATCCATACCTTTTCCATGCCGCAATACATGCCCCTCGCTTACCCTTTTTCATACCTCATGAAAACCGTAGTTTGTATGTAAAGTGAAGCGAGAGAAGAATGGGAGAAGGTTTTCCATTAAGAGTGTCTAAAATCATGGTTTGCGCCTAAAGCTTCAAAAAAGATGTGCCTCCGTTTGTCCTTCGGTATCTCATAAATGGCTTTATAGTATGTTGCAGGATACCATATAATGGACTTCGAATCATACAAACATAAGCCATGCAGCATAAGCCCTCTCCCCTCACATTTAGCATTGAGAATCATGTTCAGCAAACCTAATCCAAAATTTATATAATTAAATGTTTCCTCGCCTTGAACATTTGGATTAAAATATTCCATCGACTTTAGCCGTTATATAGGTCTCCGTTTTACTAGATAGAAAATATTCTACCCCATCTAAGACAATTTCTTTGTAGATGGGTCCCAAAGTTTGGATCACACCCTCCTCCCTTGTCATTAGACTTTTCTACCCAGCCCACAGTTGTAATGGGTGTTTTGGTTCACCCTAACTCATAGTCCAACCTGTTTCTCCATCATGTACCCTTTTGAAAGTATTTATAGGCCTTGAGCTATCTAACCGATTGACAACAAATGAAATAAATGTTTATTGGATGTGTCACCCACAAAAGGGTTGGGATTTATCTCAATGTCATTCTCAATATAAGATTATGAAAAATAGAACTCACATAGCAGATGCTAGACTTTAACCCTGCGTAGTTTACATTTTACAAAATCATCTACGTTGTTTAATTCTATAGACTTTCCTGCCCTAATTTCTTTAATTTTCAACTCAGAAGACTTTCAATAAAACAAAGCATAATTCTTGGTATCTACATGCTAGAACATCCTACAAGGACTTATATCCATTTGATTTCAAGCCATTTCTAATTCATTCCTTACCTTTTTAGCTTTCTCTCCGCCTTCCTACACTTATCAGGCTTCAACCTCTGGCAATCGATGTCTCAGCGCCCAGAATCGTTGACATTTATTTTTGCCGCCCTTCCCTCAAGCTTTTCTCTTGCCTCGTTGAGCCAGCCGCCGCATTTTGGAGTTTTTTTCATAGTAGGGCCAATAAAAATGTTTTTACTCATAGGCTCAAAATTTCGCTTCATGGCACTTCCATCTAGAATAGCCACCGCCGTTCCATGTCTTCTTGATTGGGCCAAGCTTTCGTTTCCATAGTCTTTGCAATCGCTTCGCTTGCGCTTTCCTTTCTTCGGGTTCATTTGGTGCGCTGGTGTTCCTTTGTTTTTAGGATCGTTTGGGGGTTTTTATTCATTTTTGAGAACCCCAGCTCACCTGTTCGAGTTGTTAAACTAGCTTTTGAGCTTCGTTGTTCCTCCGTAGCTTCTCAAGTTTAATATTTTCTTTTTTCCTCCTCGGGAGGAACGACTATCCCTTTTTCCTTTACTCAATTGCTCGTGTTTGCTTTTCGCAGCCATTCCTTCACTCGTGCTTCTGCTTTCCTGTTTTTCTTCTGAACACTTCTTCGTTATATGTTCCCCGTGTCACGTTCTTTAGGGGTAGTGACCTTAACTCTGTTCTTATTGTTTTCAGGTCTGCTTGGGAACATTCTTCGTTGTCTGCCAACTTCCGGCCACATTTCTATGGAAGTAACCCCAAAATTGCCCTCCTCAGTTCTCGGTTTTCTTCTTCTACTTCATCGAGTATTCCTGGGACGTATCTTTACCGCAATATCTTGTTCCAATTGGTTTATCTCAATGTTGGAAGTTCAATGGGCCGTGGGTTGTATGTATTTTCTCAAATAATAAAATTTGGGCCAATTGGTCCTCCCCGCAATGGGCTTTGAGGTGGACTTGTAATGGTGGTTTCTTGGGAGGGCTCGCTCCTTCTTTCTCATCTTCATTGCTTCCTTCCTCTTCGGTGTGACAACTTCCTTCTTCCACACCGGGTAGGTGACTTCATTCTTTCCAGCCAGTGGTGATTCTCTTCTCCACCGTAATACTTTCGCCGTTGTGGTGACTCTCTTCTTCTTCCTCAATTTCTTCTTCATCAAAGGTGGTGACTTCCTTCTTCAGCGGGGTTGTTCATCTTTCGAATCGGGGCAATTCTAGGGTTGGCCAATGCCACCGAAAACTTATCATTCCCCTACTTTCCTTAACCTAGAGGATTGTCTCGTATTTTGATGAGTTTCCCATCACAGTTAGCATCTTTTCATTTTAAAGGTGCAGGGTTATTCTTCGTCAATTGGAGAATACTGTATTTTTCAACTAGTCTCCGTTTTTGGGCAAGACTCGTAACTCACTATCAATATGATTAAGCAATGGTGGCTTACCACCATGTCTATATGACGAGACTTTCTATACTTAAGCGCATCATGTCACATCATATGTGCAGGTCTACAAGACATTTTTAGCTTAATACTACCTAATAAATCTCAAGGTGGCTGCATTACCACATCTTTTTCTTCCATCTATGATGTTATGCAGCTTTGTACTACTTTTGCCAATTTCGTCCATGGTTCTCTCAACGTCGTCGGTTGAACTCCTTTCCTTCGATGACCAAAATCGCCCTTCATCTAGAAATGTTCATGGCGCTTTCTGAAGCCTCACTTTCTTATGGGTCCATATGGTTCCTTCCACCGGGAAGACCGTACACCTTTTGGTGTAATTATTGAGTCACATCGCTAACCCGCCTACCTCTAACCATGATAACCTTCCGTAGATTCTATAAAAATTTAATGTCATCTCTTTCATGAGGTTGTTGTAGTCTTGTGAGAGGTAGGGTAATTCACCCTACCTCTCTAGAATTTCCCGCATTATAAACAGCCAGCACCTATGGTTCACGCTAATTGGTCGTCTTCCCTTCATTCTATCTCGCACATCGTTAATTCTTCACAAAAATGCATAGTAATGTAATGGAACAACACAGCATAGTATATCGGAATAATACTCTGTCATAGATTTTATTGAGCACGAAGAATATAGGGATTTGACCCACATGCAGCATAAAATATAGGGATTTACCCGCATGAAGGCATTAAAAAGGTATTCGTGCTCTCTCAAGGATGATAGGTCATCCTCAACCATCAAATAAGAGCAAGGTATCGCATAGCAGCTTGTACGTAGTAAAAAGCATACATACTTAAGATACGATCACGAAAAATTATTTCCTCATTACTGAAATTGATGCATATAATTAAATTAAAATAGATAGAAATGTTATAATGGATTCAGTTATTAAGGAAAGGGATAAATATGAAAACAAGTACTGTGTCATTAATATCAACAAATTGATATGATTTGTTTATGAATAAATTTCATGCATAATAGGTTCAGGTTTACGAACATACTCTCATTTGATATTAGATAGGAGACATGGGTTATAAAAGGGTTTATCATTACTATTGATTGAAAAGTGTGACTCAATACTACCAAATAGGCTTCAGTTATTGCCAAAAGTTGGCAGTAATCCCTCGACAGGTTGTCACCTTGGAACCATTGTCATTTATTTATGCTCAAGGGGAAGTGCTATTGTGATGTCATGATGGACGCTGACTGGTGTCGATTGGGAAACTGGGACAGCCCACAATGCCATTCACTAGGAAGGAATGAAATGTGGACAAGCTGGACTCGTAATGAGACCACTGTCTCCAAGTATCTTTATTATTATTTTTTAGCTATCCATTGGATCATATCCCTGGTGGTGGCCATAATGGGAATGCTACTTCACCGCATCCTTATGATCATGGTAGGCCGGCTCTTGATGAGACCCCTATCCTCCATTTTTCCACATCACAGAATTGTTAGTAATTATATAGAGATATTTTTTTTATATAGCACTTCCTACTTATATATAGAGATGGCTCTGCCCACTCAAAGAGTATGGATGGTAACAGAAGTCTAAACATCTCAATAGAGAAAATATGCCCTTATTCTTACTCAATAAATAAAAATCAAAGAGAGTTATGACAATTTAGGAAATAACCAACATGATAAAGATAACCGATCATATTAATTTTAGTGAAAATAAAGATAGAAAAAGTGATATAGATAACGTCCTTTTCCTTTTTTCATCACTACAAAACAATTTCTTAAAAATGAAAATTTCTCTTGATTTGCTGATTCCAACAACTCCCTCTAATATGTGTGTATCCTTGCATAAACTATATGTTTGGTTTTAAGAGAGTCATGAAGAATTAAGAAAAATCCTCAAAAATGTTGTTCTCCAAAAACAAGAAAAATGCACTGAAAAAGTGTTGTTCCTTTGGGAAGGAACAACAAAAACAATCTACGAAAATTCTATTCCTTTGGAAAGGAATAGTAAAAACAATCGGGCCGAAAAATTTTGTTCCTTTGGGAAGGAATAGCAAAAACAGGAGAAATCGTTGTTCCTTTGGAAAGGAACAAAAACTCGGGGAAATTATTGTTCTCTGGAAAGGAACAATAAAAACACATGACAAAACTATTGTTCTCGGAAGGAATATCAAAAACTACTGGAAAGGAACAACAAAAACCTCGCAACAAAAATACTCAGCTTTTTGAAAGGAACAACAAAATTGCTACCTTTTATGGAACAAAAAATCGATGGTTCCTTTGAAAAGGAACAAAGAAAGAAGAAAAACCGTGTTGTTCCTGAACAAAACTCATTCCTCAGAAAGGAACAACAAAAAGAAACACTAAACGGTGCTTGTTTGAGAGAAACTCGTTGTTGTTATTTAAAAGGAACAAAGCCTAAGAAATAAAATCAGACAAAAAAACAAGCAAATAAAGAGAAAAGTTTTTTGTACAAGTTTCAAAAAAGAAATTATTCAGTTGAATGGAGGGCCGAGGAGGAGTTGTTCCCTCAACTAGAATCTGCGTGTAGCATCTTTCCGAGAATTGCTAGGTAAAAAGACTCAAGTTAAGCGAAGTTTATGGTAAAGCCTCATCAAGGACCGTTTACTGAAAGAATGTCTAGATCCATCAATGGTGGTTAATGTGATGGTGCTACTATCAAGCACTTTTTGTATCTCGTACACCCAAGCCATTATGTCCGGAGTTTTCCGGGAAATCCTGAAACCCGGAGTCACATAGGAGTGCCCATTCCCCTTAATGAAAGATTTTCTTCTTTGATGAGGCGCGCTCTTTTCTCTCTCGATGTTGAATTAATGGGGGCAAAGTTGGAAGATCGCAGAACCTAATTTCATCTAACCTATTGATTTTCTGTAATCTTTCCGACCGGGCTTCATTTAAATCTAAATTCCACCTCCGGGTTGTTCTTAATGTCTGAATTTCAAACCTATGGCATGTAATATTTCAACACTAACCGATATGGCGACGACTCGTGGTACTTCTCCATGTTGCTCCGATACGCCCGGCTTCGGGAACGATAAGCCTAGTCACGTTCGTGTGATGCAAACTATCGTATAGATTCGATCACCTTTATTCGTGCTCTCACTTGGCCATTTGCCCGGGGTGGTATGGAGTTGTGATTTACGTTTAATGTGGTAATTTTTTCACCGTTACAGCACCATACCTATAAATTGCGGTCCTCCATTCCGTAATTACATCCCTTGGGAGGTCACATTTATAAATACTTGGAAAATGAATTTTATTACGCAGTCCCCTCCTCGTAGCTCTTAAAGTGCCTCCTCTCGTTCAACCCATTTAGTAAACATGTTCGTTGCAACTAGGATGTGCGTTTTCCGACGGATGACGGATTGCAGGAACGCGGCCACGCGCCCGCATTCGAATGGCTTGATTACCAATCGTGTCCAAAGGCATTTTGCCTGACCGCTCAAGGCGACCGTCTTTTCGCAAACGACTACAAGCTTGTACAAATTTTTTAGCGTCTTTAAAAATTGTAGGCCAAGAATAGTCCGTTCATAAAAACCTGTGGCCGGGTCCTCGCGACCGCAAAATGTCCCGCGACGGATCGTCATGGCATGCTTTCGTAATATCAAATATTTCATCCCCCGCACGCATCTCCCCGATGTGTTTATCCAACTTCGTATTTTAAAACAGAGCCCCCAATCCAAAAAGAATCGAGTACTACATCAGGATCGTCTGTTTTCATTCATTGGGTGTTAAGCTGAAAATTTAGCTATTGCTAAATAATTTGCAATATCAACACAACGTGGGGTTCTTGGCAAGTAGACGACGAACAAATTCTCATCCGGGAAGTGATCTTCGATCAGCCGCAGACCGTTGGTTTTGGCATTCATGACAAGAAATCAACTACTATGGTTCTCTTTTCCAAGCTTTCCATCTTTTATTGTGATATCGAATTCTAACAAAATCAACCATCTTGTTACTCTTACCATTTGTAACAAAGTTTATTTGCTAAAAAATTATGCCGCAGTGATCTCGTAGACATAAAACTACAGATAACCACAGCAATGTCTAAATTTTTTATAGCCAAACATCACAACTAAAAATTATTTCTCAATCACAAGATAGTTTAATTTATAGATACTTTAAGTAATATAATATATTGCATATGGTTTTTTATCCTCTTCCTACACAAGAACTGCCCTCCAATAGTCAGGTTTATGCATCGTATGAAATTTGGAATGGAAATCCTAAATTAAATTTCTTGAAGCACTGGACATAGAAGCTTTTTGGAGATCCTCAAAAGCATGGTCACATTTATTGTCTAGTTAAATCACATTCCCGCATATAAAGCCGTAGCTACTCGAGAATAATGTTCATAAATCTTCTATAATAACTGTAAAATCCGAGAAAGCTACGTACCTATGTTTGTGTGGTAGGAGTAGTATTAACAAAATTATCTCAATTTTAGTTGGATCTACCTAAATTTTAGTTACCGAGATATAATGACCTAAGATGAGTCCTTTGGCCATCATCATGTGACACTTTTCATGGATTAAGCAAAGCTTCGTGTTAATACATCTTTGCAACACCTTCTTAAGGTTTCTACGTCGGCTCAAAATCATCTCCATAAGGTGAAATCATCCGTGTATACTCTTGTTCCCTTCATTTATTAAATCTGAAAAATATGTTAAGAAATGGCCCCCCAAAATGTAGGCATTGCATGGAAGCAAAGGCAAAAATCGATAGGAAAATGTCCCCAAGGGTAGGTAAAAGTGGTTTTGTCTTGGTTCCTGTGGGCAATCCGACCCTGATTGTATCCAACGGCCACATAGGAAAGAAAATAATTTCTTTTCCCAATGCATTCAATACCCGGTCAATGAAGGGAAGGGGAAAGTGGTTCTTTCCGGGTTGCTTTGTTTAGTTTCGTAGTCAACACATATCCTCCACTTCTTGTTCTTCTTTGGCACCACTAACAATGGAGAGACCCACTTGCTACCAAATATTGGGTAAATAAAATTGAAATCCAATGCCTTTGTAATCTATCTTTCACAATATCTTTAAGATGAGGGTTTGATATTCATTGGGGTTGGTAAATGGGTTCAGTACATTTTTCTATATAGATGTGGTGCTACAATTGTGGGTCAATTCGTCCATGTCCTGATAATCCCATGAAGGCCTCTTTATATTTTTTGGTGTACTGGACCGTCTTCTTTCTTGCTCGTGTTACCTTCGCATTTTCTTGTTAATGTTTAAAGTTTTTCCGGTTCAATTTCTACAATTTTGCTATTGTAAACAAAAAGCAGGGCATTGACTTCCGATCATGAATTTCTTTAAGGAGATCTTCTTCGATTATCAAATGTCGTCTTCGACTTGACATTGCAAATGGGATCCGCATTTTTTGGTTTATCGATGAACTCATTACCGGTCATCTCTATTTGGTCTTTAAAGTTGAGGAATATTCTATGGTTAGTGGTGATCCAATGTTTTCCATGTAGATAAGGATACAGGTTGTTTCCCTTTGTTTTGATTATCGATAGGTTTGCTGGCCGTAGGGATATAGCTAAATTTTGACATAGTTTTTTATGATAGTCATGTTGCCTTGTCGGCAACCAATGTAAGCATCGACAAAGCCAACCAAGGTCTACCCAGGATCAAAGGGTGTCCATCTAGCCGTTTTTTGGGGTTGATAATCGTGAAGTCGCAGGGTACTCCCTGTGAATCTACCGATACCATTACATCATGTAATGTACCTTTTCCAATCGTACTCATCGATCTACGTTCAATTCTAATAAGGTTGTTGTTGATCTAATGATGTAATGCCAAGTTTTTTGACAAGTGTGGTTGTTAGGATATTAATTGCGCATCCCAAATCAACCAAGTATTTGGAAATGATTGCCCATTGATTTGTACCATCACCATAGGATTTCCGGGTCCTCATACTTTATAGGTGTTTTGATTTCGTACAATAAATCGCAGAGTCAATACTTTTACGCTTGGGTTAGTTGTTTTTCTCTCTCGGGCTTCCTTACACATATTTCTTTTCGATGGTTTCTGCAAATAGGATGTCTTGAATACTGACAGATGGATCATATTTGCATTTTAATTCTCTCATGATTCAAATTATATTTACTCATCGAGTATGATTAACTGCTCGGGAAAATGGTGGAGAAGAGGTGGTTGCTTTTTTCCCCCGAGTTTGTTGTTTAACCACATTCTTCCCTAGTACCGTTTTTTTCTCTACAGCAACAGTGTCTTCAACTAACATTTTTGTTTCCTCTATTTCTACCAAGTTCGTATCTAGCCAGTCATTATAATTTCTGCAGCCTGCCTAGTTTCTGGTGTTCTGTCATTTTCCAGTTCAAACTGAATCATTGGTTGTCAGTCTGTTGCTGTCAAGAGCTGTACCAAGTTGGTCCTGTGATTGTGGCACATAGGCCTGGCAGTTAGTTGAGGAGAGGCACCTGTCTCCTGCCCACATCAGGTGGTTCTGCTATTTTTTTTCCAGTCCGATCTCAGGAGGGGGACCATTGTGTTGGATACACTATTTTTTTGCTTAATGGTAGCGTAATAAATTTTTTGTCCAATTTATCCATTTGTTTGATTTGTCCATGGTGATGCAGGGAATGACCCATATAATTAATTAGGGCATGTATGATTTTTCCAAGATTCAACAGGTTGTTTGAAAGCATTATACTAAGGAAAACCAAAAAGAAGAGGATGACTTAACTGTTCATTCATTATCGTGGGTCATGCATTTGTCGGCACCATCAGTGAGGTACAATGAATTTATCTTCTTCTGCCTGTAAAATGATTTAAATCCAGTGATTAGGGCAAACTCCTTCTCCGTGGAGTGATATTTTTTTCCAGAGAACAAATCTTTATCAGTCCAATAACCCTTATGGTCGTGTTTTCCACTTAGGGGAAGAATACTACGGATTTTTGTTCTGGAATTTGGCTTGTTTTTGTTTGGTCAAATGCTTTAATCACGTTGAAAGTTTAGGCCCTAGAATATCCATTTCTAAAATATTCTAGTAGATTTTAAATTTTTGTGTGGTTATACTTTTCACCGTATATCTTACTATTCCTTGTGATCATATCACTGCTCGCCCACTTTAGCCTTTATGTCGCCTCAAACTCGATACACAAATCAATAATGTTTGCCATACCTTCGATATATATCACTCTTTCTACAATGCTTTAATGTTTCAACCCATTGTTCTCCATCCTTTACAATGTGCTAACACACATTATCGTAAGGCAAAGATGCATAAGGTGATCTCTCGGAGGTTGTATTGAAAAGTGCTTCATATATATTCTCGAGTGCTTAATTAGGTTTTGTTGTCATTTAAAGTATTTCTATCTTTAATTCTTTAAACCCACAATAATCCATATTTTTTAAATGAATTTTCATTCAATCCTGTAATCATTATAATGAATTTAATGCAACCCTGTAAATCATCGTAAAGCTTCAATGTAATAAAATCATTTTAATTTTTAAGATCGGTGGTATAGTCATACCCCTTGCATAATACACTAATTAAATGAAGTTGCATCCAGATCTTCCAAATGTTACCATGGAGAATGTAGGAATATACCATGAATGGTACTTATAAAAGAGTATTTAGTCATGGCAGTTGTCCATAATGGGAGCATTTAAAGGTGGAAGTTTGTTAAGGTGTTTATTGTTCGGTTCTAGGCCATTTGATGTATATGCTGCGCAATATCCTCTTCCGGGATTTCAAGGGAATTCTTGTCCCACTAGAAGTTGGCACCGGGAATGACCTTGACAACACTCCCTTGATCCGGGAATAAGTGTCTTTGTCGTCTACTATCTCAGAGATCTGTGTCCTTTAGTTTTGTTTTGAATGATGCTGAGAGCACTTCCTTATCCGGGTCGTCAACGTTGACTAATTCAAGAGGAAATTTCGGTTCTCCGTTGTTTCTCCTCTCCGCAGATTACTAGAGTTACTCCTTCTTGCAGAAATTAGGCAAGAATTTAAATTTTTTGGGAATCTTGCCTTCAATTTCTTTCTATTTGACCATGTACCCCTTTGCGAAAAGGCAACATATGGTGATTTGCCTGGCGATTAGCAGTCGTCTAGAACAAATTTCCTAGGTCCTACCGATGGCCGAGATTCGCTTTTTTCAACGACGTCAACGAAAGTTGTTCGCCCAAGGGTCGTCTCATTCCTTAGTTTTTTTGGGTTTAGGAGGAATTTTAGCCTGCGTAGCCCCTATTCAGTCCGAAAAGATAACCATTCATTCCTACCTGCACCACTAATTCTACCGTGGAAGCGGGCCAGTGAAAAAGTATGTTTTTGCTAGGCACACGGGTTCTTACCTTCCGT
Source organism: Pinus albicaulis (assembly GCA_034641835.2). Taxonomy (NCBI): domain Eukaryota; kingdom Viridiplantae; phylum Streptophyta; class Pinopsida; order Pinales; family Pinaceae; genus Pinus; species Pinus albicaulis. Next base: position 58,961 of record JAXQQM020072130.1, read on the forward strand.
TTAATACCCAGTAATCTTTCTCTGTGCGTAAAAATAAAATATGCATCACTTCGAATGCATACACAATGCCGCTAAAATGTTGTGGCATGAAAAAGGTGTCTTTAACGCTTACGATCCTACATTAATTTATCAATCCAGGAACAACTTTTTGTTTCAAGAGTGTACTAACTGAGGGCCGCAATTCAATCTAAGAGTAATGCTTTGCAATATGTAGTATAGTGTTGTAATACAAGAGTAACATGTTGGGAAAAGAAATAGTAATTACAATGACATGAACTTAAATGCTTGGAAATTCAATCATTCATTCAACAAACATCACCAAGGATGAAGAATGATAACTCTTTCCTTTAACTGGCGAAATTGAAATAAAACAAGAAGAAGATAATTCAATCAAAAAACGTAGGTAGCAATAACCAATATTCTTTTACAACATAATCTTGTCTCAAAGAAATTAAAAGGAAATAAATTGACACAATGTTGCTAATTACGAGCAAACTAGGTAAACTCTCAAAACCAAACTCTTTGCAATCAGAAACTAATCAATCTAAAATGAACAACAACAGCAATGGAACAACAATGCATGAACAACAAATCAGAATTCAGACGAATCAACAAATTCTATTTAATGAATCAATAGAAAACTCTAACTAATGGAATCAAATAGCACCTATTCAACAAGAACTCACAAAGAAACCTACAGCAACAAATCCTGCTGATGCAGAAACTTTATCAACACTCTAAAAATGAACAACAATCAACAAAACAACAAATGGAAATACGCTCTAAATAGAACATCAAACATCGAACAACAAAGCTCGTTAAAGCATAACAAGATAAATGATACATGAAATGAAGATTCTTGTTAGAATGGAACAGAATGCAATTCATCAATGTAACACACCGATATCAATAAGCAATTAAATAAAAGAAAATTGACTTACAAAATGTAACGAAAACAAATACAAACTATCACACAACGATAATCGAAAAGTAATGATACAAATAGCAATAGATCCACTGGTGGTCGGGGCTCAACCATTAGTGAAACGCGCGTGTTTTTACCCAAAGTTAAGAAATGGAACGACAACAAAATATTGTATTAATCGTACATAAATAACATTTACAACAATGCTTCAACGTTACCAGAGCTAAGAAATTACGCAGTTACAAAATAGAGTGTTTATCATAAATCATTCTCGTCCCTCAATTTCTGTGCACTTTTTATAAAATTCGACGGACAAGACAAGAAACAACGATAATATTGAACAAGCCGATTCTTCGTGATCAAGATCCCTAGGATTCGCCCTTTTCTTTTTTAGCTAGTGCTTATCTTCTTAGGTTGTAGCCATGTTGTTCTCTATCTTCCTTTAGCTATACTTTCTTATTTTCTAGATATGGTCCTTTTCCGGAGGAACAAAATTCGTTACCTTATTTTTAGCTTCCGCTCTCGAATGATGGTTTACTTCATTTGTTTCCGTTTTTAGAAAAAAAGGAAATTTTTTGTCACTACAATAAGCACGAGTCTTCATAGTTCTATCATAATCCTCCAATAAATCATCTTTTTCTAGAATAAAAATAATTATGTTTAAAGGAAAATATGAGAAAATACATGGTGAACATACCTTTTTCCAATGCTCAACAAACTCCTTTACATTACATAAATGAACAATTCTTGGATGATACAAATGAAAAACTCTTTCATATATAGGATCCCCATGGGGTCACAACATAATCAGCCGACCTAAAAATAATAATGTAAGGGCACACTAATAATAAATATGGGGTTTACAAGGTAAAAAAATGACAATAAGGGGCTACACTAACAATGAGATAAGTGACTACACTAGTAATATAGGGACCTAACATGTCCCTACCCTTCAGTGTTTTCCTCAATACTTGAGTATTCCCTGATGCTTCGTATACAACTCTCATCCTCCCATGTTGAATCTTTCTGGGTAAGTTCTTCCACTTGATGAGATACTCAAATTGGATCGATTTTGTAGTCACGAGTTCTTGTTTCCATGATCGTTTCAAGCTCCAATATGAGATTTTTCCTTCTCGTCAAGTTTTGGCATTTTTTAAACTAGAAGTCATCACCTATAATTTTTTTTAAGCATGAAACAAGGAAAACTAGATGCACTCAAGAAGAAGCAAGAAGCTCCACTTGTATTCCATAGTACTAATCTTTTGGAACACCTTCTAAGTACCATAGTATTTTTTGTGATAATTTATTATCCTTGTTAGCTTTCTTGAGGGACATTTGATTTTTTATGAAGTTGCAGCTACAAAAATACTCACTTCCGTTACATCAAAACAACTCTCACATATACACGATGTTGAAGTGCCTATTTTTGTTCAATTTTTAATAATTTAGGTTATCCTTTAAGAGCTGGAGAAATTTTTGTTGATTCTCGATGTGATTCCAACGCTGAACATTACAATTTTCTCTTAAAGATGATGTGATAGACGTTGATGATATCCATAAAGTGCTATAAATGGGGCTATTTTTTCTAAAGATGTGAAGGAAGTGTTATACCACCATTTAGTTTATAACCACTTGACCATTGTACTTGTTTACTGGGATACAAAAACAAACGAAGATATCCTCTCAAAAATTTCTTCACTTTATCTCATTTTTTCCCATCAGATTAAGGATGACAAGATGAGCAGGAGTTGCTGAGCACTCCAAACAAAAATAATTCCATCCACTACAGAAAAATGGGATCTATGTCGCTACAATAATCTTTGCTCTTGCATGTGGAATTGTTTCCACACTTGTGAGAAACTATACTGAATGGATGAGATAATGCACAAAAGTGTGCATACTTGGTAATTCTATCAACTACCACCATGATGAACTTCTTCTTGGACTATAAACTTGTGATAAAACTTATCAAATTTCTCCCAACATTGACTTGGAATGGATGAAGGCTTTAGAAGACCCGGGGTCTTAATTGTCTCAACTTTATTTTTGCCGGAAAACCAAAAAATTCCGCCACAAAATTTTGAATATCAAATTTTAAAGGCTTTATCCTATTATTTCTTCACCCCGTGGTAAGTTTTTAAAAACTGAGTATCCTACTAAGGGATGTGCAATTCCAAAAGAATAATTGCTTAGTTAAACTTACAAATATATAAGTGATATTTCCGTACCATAAAGAATCATTTATTTATTGTATCAGATGTACCAAGATCTGCTCCAACTTTTGAATGAGTGTCCACACTTTTCATCCTTTCGATTCATCCCTTTGCTATGGTTATCCAACTGGATGGATAACAGAAATGGTACTAAAGCAGCGTTATCAATTTCTTCATCCTTTCTTGAGAGTGTATTCCAACAACATTTTAGCTCTCTTTTAAAGATTTCAAAGCCATATTCAACATCTTTGTAACTCATTTTTGTCATTTTCTCTAAATATAGTCTTCATTCCGGGTATTTAAGACTACCAAGATCACGTATCCTGAACTGCTTCCAATATGTGTGTTTCATTTTCATCACATGTAGTATTGCCAATATTTCTTCTTCAAATTTCTTTGTATTTTCTTTGATTATTCACTTTCATGCAATGGGTCTTCCTTCTTGCATTAAAATTGCACCAATTATACTTAGAGGTATCACATTCCACAACAGCATTTTAGGAAGTCCTGGCTTAGCCATAGACCGTGTTGTACATTGCTTCTTTGACATGCAAAATAAAGGTTTAATACTTTGTTCATGAAAATTCATCTTTCTTCAATAATGTTTTTAGGTTCCATATGACATTGGGTTGGTCAATTTTAATAAATCAGCAGAATAATACAAAGTAATTTAAAACTACAACTACTTTATGGTTGTGATCATTCCTTAATGGCTTTAATTTTGTTGAAATCACCTAATACCCTCATGAGATAATATTAACTAAATATTCCACTTGTACTCAAACATTTGAGTGTTTTTGCATATAATTGTTTTCCATATTTACACCGTCATATTGAACATAATCCTTCCAAGAGTCATGAAGATTAGTATACCATCAAAAATACTAAAACAAATTTTCTAAGGAAGGTTTGAATAATCATCAACTTCGAATGTAGATGGTAAATTTCTAATACAAAGGCATGACTGCACCCATGACCTCATGAGTTTGAAATGTTGTTTTTGGAATATCTTTCAACCTTCATTCTAATTTGATGATATCTAATGAAGATTCAACTTAAGAAATAAATTTCTCCATGTAATTCATCCAATAATTCATCAATCAAAGTGAATGGGAAATTTATCTTTAATATTGCTCGCTTGTCTCTACAATTTTATTACGTTTATTAATTCATCCCCCTGCACCAATACTACTATTACAGAAAGAACTAGACCAGGTTGAATTATACTAACCTCTAACATTTCCCCAACCCACATCTACTTTCGCTTTCGGGACATAAGAGACATCTTTATGTCTCATTTTTTGGGAGAACACTTGAATCAACAACAGCATGATCAAGACCACCACCATAGGTGGGAGTCCTTCGTATTCTTATACTGGAATGATTGTCCAAGACTTTTTTCAAGATCCTGAGAAATAGATGGTTTTGATGTTGAACTTCTAGTGAGCATAATTGTGCAATTATGCCTTCATTGTTCTTTCTTCGGTAAGATTTTTCATGAAATTAAAGCTTATTATCTTTCCCGGCTTCTATGAGCACTGTACCGTTAACCCCGTTTCGAAAAAATTCAAGAAAAGTTCTTGAAAATTAAAACCTACTATCCCCAAAGATTGTAACCATTGTAATTTAGTACAACATCAGCACTACTCATTGGAATGGAAAGAATTAGACTATTAAATATGTATTCCCCTATGGTTAGCTTTGACATGGTGGCATTTTTCTCAGAGAAATTTATAGCTCCTCCGTTTGCAACCATCACTTGACATTATGGTGCTGGGTATAGGAAGAAATTCAATTTCTTAGCTACCTTACAATGAAAAATTATGGGTACTACTCAAGACCCACCAACACTATTACCTTTTTTTCTTCTTGATATGTCATTCTATATTGAGGGTTTGAGGAGTGGTGTACCCCGCCAATGCATTACATGATATGGTTGGAATCATTTATTCTTTCTCTAATATGTATTCCTAGTGTATATCCTATTCTTTCAAGTTTCTTGTTCATTTTCTTCCTCCTCTTCACAATCTATGTAAAATAATTTTCTCAAGACACTTATGAACTTTAGTATTTGCTATCACAATTGTAACAGCTCTTTTGCTCCTTTTTCTTCCAATTGTTGTGGTTTCAACCTTGTAGGTTTTTCGAAAGCTAGGGAGTAGCAACACTTCCATCTTTATATGCATATGTGCTCTTTCATCATAACCTTAAATTCAATTTTTCTTGCCAAATCAAATGCCTTTCCATGAATCGTGTTCTGTGAAACTTCATGTTGGATGTTATCCTTTAAAGTCCCAGAATACCCAACCATATGTTCCTCTAGACTATCATTTACCCTTATATTCAATTTTTGGAAGTACTCAATGTGCTCCACCACCGAACCCTTTAGATTTATCAATTGGCTAAAGAAGGTGTTTTTTGCATCCTCATAATGTGCTATCATTTCTCCAAAAATGCCACCAAGTGACAATTTTTTTATGGGAGCAAAGTCATCGATACCATACAAACGTATTTTTTTCTAAATATGTTGAACATACATTTTGTGTGTTTTTCACATTATTGAGATCAAAATATTTCTCCATCCGTAGTATCCATGTTACGGGATCCTTGCCACTTCTGCTTCCATATCATCTTGGAATATGTGGGTCTTTAATCCAATATTAGATTTTATGAAATCATGATTAAATTTATTTTGTTCTCATCATGAGTTTCTCTACTATGTTTTTCATTAGGAATCATTTCTTGTATCAATTTTTGTCAAACCTTCCATGTATGCTTAATCATTCTTCATGTCTTCCATGTTGTCTTTCATTTTTTCTTCTATACCATTGATCTTATCTTCCATGTCTTCCATGCCATTTTCTCAAACCATCCATTCAGCTTCCATTCTCCTTCTTCAAACCATCCATATTATCTTCCACGCCTTTTCTTCAAACTTCTCCATTTCATTTTTTGTTGCTCTTTGTGAGAGCGAAATTCTGTGCACTTGATCTTTTAATTTTGATATATCATGTTGCACTTCTTCATATTCATGAGTTATAGTAGAGCATTCTAAGGGCTTATTGGTATGAATTATTTTTAGGGGAATTTTTTAACCCAGTACTGATAGCTATGGCTTCAGTATGCCCCAATCACTTCAACCGTGACAAACAAGACTTATGAAATTTGAAAAATAAATACATTTTTATTTATTTTGAGGAGCTAGATATTGAAGCCAAATTATCTTTGTTCTTTTAGATCTTCAATATATTAAATTCAACTTGTGTTAGCCTCCAAATCTTCTTTCTAATGCCATAGGTCTGACCTGAATTTAATGCTTCAAGACAACGTTATGCCAAATCTCCCACAATGACTTAATTATAGATTTGTTCAAGACAATGAACTTGCAGTTTTGTACATGTGTCACGTGTCATTGTTTTCTCCTTTGCTTTGAAATTGATATAAAGGCAATGAGAAATTCATGTACATTCAACCACATTTTATATAATTTCAATCTGATCCTCAGAAAAGATGCCATGATGATTTTCCAAGGTCGCCCTTTTAGATGAAATTCGGGAGCTTGCAAAAAACCCCACGGTAACTTACACATACTTATCTGAAAATATTATGAATCAAGATCTGAAATATTACAAGGACAAAGTTCGGAGGATTTTGGACTTCTTGTGATAAAAATTTCAGCTTATGAACTTTCGTAGAAAATAGGTTATAGATAAAAATTCCACGATCAATTGCTTGGGAGTGCTGAACCCTAGAATCCAAAGCTCGATACCAAATGTTATGAACCAACTCCAAAAATAGAATAAAGACTTCCACACCTTATAGAAATAAGCCAATTCAAGAAACTCTTTACATTGGTATAAATGAAAGCACCGATGATACAAATGGAAAAAACCTCCTTTCTATATATAGGAGTCCATGGGGGTCACAATATAATCCTAGCCGACCTAGCAATAATAATGAAGGGCACAACAATAATAATATGGGGGTTACAGTATAAAAAAATGACAATAAGGGGGCTGCACTAACAACAATATGACCACGTTGTGTACTTACAACAAGATATTGGCAAAAAGAGAGATCATAAAATAGTTGTTGAAAAATCAAACTATCTCAACCGATGCATCCGTTAACCACTCGTTATAACAAAAAATTGTGCATGTCTAGAGATCGATTTTATTTTATGGATATAAATTAAGAGAGCCTCTAATCCTATACGGATATGTTAAAAATGAGCCTCATATTAGTTCTGGTATAATTTTATCCAATTGCAAGTCAATTGAGCACTCGAAGCATACAACAGGTTTTAAAGGCATTACAACTATCATTAAGGAGTTAACTGGGGAGTTAATTATATAGTCATCTTTTACCTTCTCCAAATTATATATGTAATGGCATTTCTCTTATCATTTCAATTTATTTATAAAGGACAGACATGTTTTAATAATCTGCAGAACCTGCCATTGTGGACCCATTTATTCACGAAATATGAATAATTTACATTTTTCCTAGAGCAGTTATAAAACACAGAACTTTATTCAGTTCTGCGATGGAGACAGAAATTGTGAAAGCTTCTTCAAATTTCTCGAGAATTCCTTTTGACTAGATAATGACAACAGAATGTAAGCTGTATTTGACGAACAATGGATTGAAGCTTTTGGGTACTTTCCATTGCCAATGAAAAGACCTCTAGTGGATGTTGAGAACCCATTATAAAAATAGCCCAGACATCCGTTTTTGTGCGCAGGTCTCTGTGAGGATGTTGGTAGTGAGGTCATATGTTTTTTTAAATGTGTGTGTTTCTCGATCGAAGTCGCACTAGTGTGTCTAAATACTATATTTCGACCACTTCCACCACTATAACTCGGTAGTGAAAACATCCTCATCGTACGTGTTCATCTTGCCTACCCATACTTGAATTTTATCTCGCCACTACTGTCCGAATTGGTTCTTTTTCTGTGCCGGTAGCCGACTGGGCGGTGACTAGGCACTTAGAGTCTTTCATGGGTGCGAGGTTAGTTATGGATGGTGTTTTCGTGATGGATGGATGGATGAATTATGTCCTTATTTTCTCTCCATATGAACAGATATTTCATGTACGGCCGCAACCGATTATTTGTTTTAAGGTATTGAAGAAAATTTCGACATGACTATTTACTAAGGGCCGTCTCCACTATCGGATGAACCACGCCACATTTCCCGACATCCTCACCATATGACTAATAGCAGCCCATCATACCTTTAAGTTCATTCTTGACTTGATTTACTGGGTTTGTTTGCTTGATGCTCAGACGTTCAAATGACGGATTGGTCACAACAGCAACCCTCGTCTCGCGTGATACCTTGCTCATCACCGGGTTCAACCTTGCCGCATGACAACTCAACCCACTTCATCAGCAGATGGGAGAGGGACCTCTACTCCCTGTGATTTCAATGAGTCCTCTCACCTTAAATGAGGCTCTAGGATATCGTGTTAAAAACACGGCCACCGTGTTCTCTCCATACAAACCCACTCGGTGTACCCACCACATAGCACACTGGTGTTTCACGTATACACAGTACTGGTGTCATAATCTAGCGCACCGTAATGACGTGCAATGTGCCATCAATAATACTACCTGGTGCTTTCTCAAATACCAGCCTGCACGGTAAAACCGGGTTAAATAAAAATATATCGCCATATCATTTTTATTTCTTCTTGCTCCAAACCTTTGAAGCAATCGGCGTGAGTTTGTCTTGTCGGAGGTGCCTACCAATGGTGTCTACCGTGTTGCTACTATATCATCCATTGCCCACCATATTGCCTTGAATTTTTGAAAATGCCGAAAATTTAAATTTTCCAATTTCAACAAATATACCTCTCGGATGCATAAATGTGGCCGGTGCATTCACTAGTTTCTCAACAAAAAAATGTTTTTTAGCAGATTATATTTTATAAAAAACTTAAACTCAACTGCTAAAAAACTATACGCGCTAAGTTGTTCAAATTTTACATCGCTTGTGGTGCTCATAAAATTGTTTTGTCATGACCATGAACAATACAGTTAACAGTAAACCACATTGGGCTCTAATGTGGTAATTAAAAAATGCAAATTATGATTAATTATTGACTATGTACTAGTAGCTCAGAGGGCGGTGTTGACCAAACTATCCGGCTCGGAGTGCATAGTTAGGTTAGAGCACTCGCCTACTTCAACTATAAGTATACAGTCAATTGTATGGTCGCTGCTGTGACCACCATCGACCATGTATTTTTGTTGTGGTGGCGATGACCAAACTATTCGCCCTAAGGTGGATAGTTATGCACCACCCGCCCAACAATAGTACATGATCACCCGCAAGGTCGCTTACATGACTACACCATTGACCATGTATAATTGTTGGGTGGTGGATTGACCTAACTATCCACCCAGGGAAAATATTTATTCAATGCACATTATAAAAAGTATTTATATTTTTCTGCAAATAACATTTTCCATGTGCACCGAGTGAAATCATGATAAAAATGTATGTGCACCGGTACCGGTGCATGAATGTTTTTTTAAGGCACCGACTACTTTTTTTTCATATATATATATACATATATTGTACACATTTCTCATTTAATAAAAAAAATGTATTTAATATGTGAATCATTTAGCAACGTCAACAAAGGAAACAACAAGAACATATGGAGGACCAAGATAACATGATTCATGGCGGTGGGGATGCATGAGAGAGGGAGATACTTATCTACCCTTGCCCACACATCAAACACCCGGGGCTTCTCCTAAGGGTGGTAAGCAACTCCAAGTTCTATGAGGAGGCTACATCCTCAAGGGCCATAGTGGGTTATTGGGACAACATATCTTGGAGGTGGGATGCCCACCGATAGGCTGTTTGGCCTCGGTTAGTGATTCGCGCTTCACTAAGGAGTATATATATTTTATTACCTGCCTTGTTGAGATTCAACAAGATGATGAGCTTAGTGAAAAGAGTCTCCTTCTACCATGGGCTCGCAGATATTTTTGGCGCAAGTATATTTCTAGACTTTGTCTATTTTTAGACATGGTGATCATATTTCGTGTTGGGCAGGATGCTATTTGTGTGATGTATTGATCATGTTTATGTGTGATGAATTTATTTAAATATCACAAAGTCTATTTATAGATCACTAATCTAGAACAGATGCACGTTGATTATTATTAGCTCTGTACAATAATCAGACTTAAACAAATAAACTTATTCTTTCGGAGCACTTTGCTTCAATACACATATGTGGCACATCATGGGACTAAGGAATCATACAATTCCCAAGGTTTTATCGGGAGCTAATGCATGGAGGACTTAGTTATAACTCAAGTGGCAGAGTTATGACACAGCTTCTTGAAGTATTTATGGAGTTGTATTTTGGCGAACTCAAATAGACTTAGTTGAGCTAGTTGTATCTAGTCTAATTGGAACGATACATTAGTGAGCCTAAACACGAACATTGTGTTCTTATATAAACCCACTCGATGTGTCTAAATACTATAGCGCACTAGTGCTACGTATAGATAGCGCTCAAAGTAAGGCCATAATCTAGTGCAATCGTAATGACTGCAATGTGCCATCGATAATATTGTCTAGTGTGTCTCAAAACCAAACATACACCGAAACCTGGGTTAAATAAGAAAAATATCGGTCGTAAAAAATCATTTTTTTCCCGTTGCTCCAACCTCCGAAGACCGATGTGATTTTGTCTTTTTTGAGGTGCCCTACCATCGGTGCTCCCATTGCAGATATTGCTTGCCATCCATTGCCCACCTCGTGTTGTTCGAATTTTTGGAAAATGCTTGGAAAATTTGGTTTCTTCAATTCCTCAACAAATATGCCTCCTTACACGTGTAAAATGTATAGGTATTCTATTGGTTTCTCAACAACCAAATGTTTTAGTGGATTATATTTTTGCAAAAAAGTAAAATTAATTGTTATATATACAAGGTCATACGAGTTGTTCAGCCTTTGCACCGTTTGTGGTGTTTCAGAATTTATAGCCGCACCACTTAATGTTGTTAATGGAAACCACACTAGGTTCTTATGTGGCACTGAAAAAAATGTGCACCATGACTAATTATTGACTATGTACTAGTGTTGGGAGGGCGGTGGCGTTGATTAAACCATCTCATTTCCGAGGCAGAGGAAGAGGCTGCCAGACCGCTCTACCCAATTATAAAGATATGGTCAATTGTATGGTCAAGCATGTGAACGCACCATTGACCATGTATTTTTGTTGTGTGGTGCGCTGACCAAACTATTCTTCTCGGTGTGATAGCCAGGCCAGAGCACCACCCGCCCATGAACAATACATGATCAACCCGTGTGGCCGTTACATGACGACACCATCGACCATGTATTATTTCGGGTAGTGCATTGACCCAACTATCCACCCCGGGGCGGATACTTTATTCAAATACATCTAATAAAAAATTATTTTTATATTTTTCAAAGGCGCGAACATTTTCCAAAAATTTTAGTGAAATGCCATGATAAAAATGTACGAGACCTGTACCGGTGCGTGACTATTTTTTTGGGCACACCGACCAATCATAAAAATAAAAAAAATATATATATATATATATTAAATATTTCTCATTTAATAGAAAAAAATGTATTTAATATGTGAATCATTCAAAGAACGTCAACAAAGACAACAAAGGAACAACAAGAACATATGGAGGACCAAAGATAACATGATTCATGGGATGCATGAGAGAGAGAGATAATTATATACTCTCACCCTATTAAGACAAACACCTAGTTTCTCCTAAGGGTGGTAATCATCCTCAATTTCTATGAGGAGGCTACATCCGTGACAACACAGTGGGTTATTGGGATAACACTGTGTGGGATGCCCATCGATAGGATTTCTAGTCACCATGAGCAGAGCTTGCGCCAACGAGGAGGAAAGAGTATTTTATTATCTGGGCCTTGTTGAGATTCAACATGATGAGCCAGGGGCAAGAGTCGCTCACTAAGTGGGTTCACAGGCTATTTTTTGGCGCAAGTCTATTTCTAGACTATGTCTACTTTTAGACATGTGGCACTCATTTCGAAGCGGTGGACGTTGTTTGTGGATGGTTGATCGGGTTGAAAAACAGACGAAATTATATTTTTAGAATATTATGTCTATTTATAGATCGCCGATCTAAAAACAGACGTATATCAATTATTATTAGCTCTTAACAATAGTCAAACTCTAAACATCAACGTACCTCTTGGAGCACTTTGTTTCAAAGACAAAATGTGGCACACGATGGGATCGAGGGAATTACACAATTCCTGCGGGTTTATCGGAGCGACGCATGGAGGGCTCAAATAGAACTTGCTATTTTAAAGCAGGAGTTGTATTCGCTTTAACTCGCCCAGACTCATGAGATAGTTACCTAGCTTAAATGAATGATACACTATGAGAGGGAGAATTAATTTGTTAATTAATTCACAAATAATAACTCATTAATCAATCGAGCAATACAATGAAGTAACTACAACAAGGTGCCTGGGGTGGAGACCCAAAATAGGCAAAAGTAGGTATTCCATATCAGTGATGCATTGATTGCATCACACACACAGCTTGGAGTTAAGTGCCAATGAGACTGTTATCAAGGCTAGATAATTTTAATTGTATTTATTACCATAGGATTCCGTTAAAGCAGTAGGCAGTGCTAGCAGGAGGGCAAGATCGGTGCATGGATTTGCAAGATTGTTCCCGATTATGTTATTTATTGTATTGCACCGAGAGCTTGATAAGCTTTGTATGAGGATTTTTCATGATTCCAAGGATACAATATATATTTGGGGTTTTCGTATTTAGGATTTCAGCTTAAAAACCTATGTGCGATTACTTTTTATTTATGCCATGTGTGTGTATCAATCTTCTTCAAAAGACACCATGAATAGATTCAAGATCTTGCATAAAAGAATAGTGGAGATCGTATGGATCCGGGAGTATATGAATGTTAGTATATACCTTGCCAGGCTCATCCAGAGAGACAGGGATTTTCCATAGCTATTTCGCATGTCCTCTCAAGCAGCAACAGGAATAGTTATTATCAACAAGAGATACACATGACGATATAGTTTATCTTGGATATTTTCAAGCTTTTGGTCATTATGCATTACTTCATTTGGCGCAGGTGGTGAAGTGCCTCTCACCACGTTGACTCACTATTTCACACTACAATAGGAGCATGGGAAATGCATTAGTTGCCCGTTTTTATTTTATATGATTCTTATTCGAAAATGGTGATTTTGTGAGATGATCTCATGTATTTTTTTTGTGGCAATTTTTGTGCGCATTAGATAGATGTCGTTCGTTAACATGGGAGGTTTGATTCTTCCTTTTGCTTCGCATTTATTTTGTTCATTTTTTAGAGGTTTCCAGAGATGAGGCCTACTTTTGTTCGGGCAACCTCGTAGGCCAAGGCCGTACGATATTTACTTGGGTTATGATGATTCCCAAGATGGGCCACCGATTTTCCCACCGTATTATCTCCTTGTGCGTTGGGAGTTTCTATCTAGTGTTTATGATAAATCGTTCATTCTCGTGTCGGCGTTCGTACGCCCCGCTTTGGATCGGCGAGGGTGTACCAACATCCTTCTTCACACAGACGGTTTTTCATATGTGAGAGGTAATATTACCGTTTTTTTTAAAGTAATATAGTTTCATTTTATTGTCTTAATTAATTAATTAGAACGATTAATATTTATTCTGAATATATCTTTTGAATTTTTTTAATAAAATTTTTTAATGAAAATTTTTAATTTTTTGTTTTGTACGATATATTTTCAGAGATATTGGGGACATTCGTTGTGATATGATCTCCATCCTCAATCAATGATCCAGGGTAGATGTTGACAAGGATAAGTGTTGAAGGTAGGCGAGACCATGGGGAGATAGATCTGTTCTTGACTACCAAATAATTGGCTTCTGAGGAGGTGACGCCGACACCTCGATTCAGATGGATTTGGGCGACCAACTCGATTCCTATTTGATGAGGAGTCCACCTGCTTATATTATCAAAGAGATCTATGTTGATTGAAGTGTTCCACAACTCTGAGAGGCATACCCATGATATTTTGACCCTCATGTGTCATATTGTTGGAGTCGAAAGCACTCAGACGAGCTGCAGAGGGGTGAAATGTAGATGTGCACAAAAGAGCAACACCTCATATGATGATCATGATCATGAGGGGGATTGATCATCATTCTAGTACTCACCTCCCCCTCCTTCATCTCATGTTAGAGACTTGTTTATGTCCAAGCATCGAGTTCGATTAGCACTATCCCCCGAGTACTTACACCATCTCAATAGACACTTAGTTTTGAGCAGTACCTGATCCAAGTAAGGAAGCACCATCCTGAGTGCCCGTTCATCCACTAAGTAGGTCAGATTGACAATTCAATGCATGGGTGGTTCCCGAGGAGACCTGCAAAGATCGATCGATCGGGCACACCTCCCACGTAACGTCATCTATTCCATATGAGGCTACACCATCGACCGAGAGTATAAGCCTTGACTAGTACAACTATTGATGTACCACCATATATTTGACATTTATATGTTTATACTATAGTTTTATATTTTTGACATTATATATATATATATATATATATATAGTCCATGTATTTTATGTTCATTTAATGTGCTGCAGACAGATGTGTATGTGATAGTAGTTATTTGACATGAGATGTATATTTGATGCCTATGCTTGTGATGATGTTGTACAATGCATGTGTTTTGTTAGATGATCATAATCACGATCAGATGATGTTAGCTAATTTGAATGTGTATTTTTAGCTCTAATATGATGTTTGTACTATATTATCATGACCATGACGTTTATTTTTTAATATTAAATTGTGATATTTATTAAATATTATACCGCATTGTAATTGAAATTTAAATTTAACTGTATGTAAAATTGTAAAATTGTAATTGTAATTGTAATTTTAATTTTTAATTGTAATTGAATGGTAAAAAGTGTAAAATTGTAATTGTAATTGTACATAATTGTATTGTGAAATTGTAAAATTGTATTTGTAATTATATGTGTTCATGTCATGATTCAATTATATAAAATTTGAAAAATTCTAAAAAATGTAATTGTAATTAAAAATGTTATATTAAATTAAAATTTTAATTAAAATTGTGTAAAATTATAAAATTGTAATTGTAATTGTAATTGTACGAAATTGTAAAATTGTAATTACAATTTAATTCTAATTCTAATTCTAATTCTTCTTGTAATTCGAATTGTTATTTTAATCGTAATTGTAAAATATTTAAAATTTTAGTTGTAATTGTAATTGTATTGTAATGATTGTAATTAAATTTTAATTGTAATTGTGCAAATTGTAAATGTTAATTGTAATTGTAATTGTTATTCTAATTTAATTTTAATTGTAATTGTATGTAAAATAATTTAAAACTGTATTTGTACTGTAATTGCAACAACAATTAAAGGTCCCATTTGTAATTGTATGTTTGCCATCATTCAATTTAACTATAATTTGAAAATTTGTAAAATTGTAAATTAATTAATTTTGAACCATAACTACCTCGTAAGTAAAATTTGTATACCACAAATATTTTTAAATTACATAATTTCATAAATCAAATACGTAAATTTGTATGAATATAAATAATTTTAAAATAATAAATCTAGAATAATATGAATTTTTGTAACGTAATAAAGTTTAGAAAATTATGAAAATATAAATTCATATTAAAATCATCATTATTTTATTATGATCTTACATACCAAAAATAATAGTATACATTTTGAAGATATCATTCACACACATTTAAAGCAATCAAGTAGTTGTATTATTTTAGGAGTTGGCATTATAAAAAAAGAATTGCGCGAAGGCGCCATTGTTTAGATCAACATAGTTGCAAATTATCAAGTGAAATGATTTTAACATTAACACAATGCAAACCAATTAATTCAAAATACTATTATGCAATGTTTTGAAAAAAGAGTCTTAGGTATAAGGTTAAACTCTTCTCTATAAAAACCCATCTTAAAAATTATAAATGACGACACCATATAACCTTTGCTCATAAACAATTTTAATCTCCTAGCCTACGGGCATGACAACATCATTGTTCTCAAAAACATTTTTGATCTAGGGTCATGTCTCAATATGAACCACCAATCCATTTCCACCATGGGTAAGTATGTGTTGTTTGGGGAAAACATACAACTCCTTAGCTTCATCCCACATCTTTCTAGAGTTGATACATATCACCTTACTATCACGCCATCTTCCTTTTTTACATTATTTGATCAAATGTGGTCCCACCACTTTCACCTAAAAATAACACATTGGAAACAAGAGAAATCCACTTAAATGATCTCTTGTATCTTTTCGACGTAACCTAACGTCCCTCGTACTAGGTTTTGATCATGGTGGCTAGCTCAACTAGATTGATTGAAATCAAATTCCACTCCATAGTCTTGTGTCATGTGTCCATCATCGACATTTTCTGTGTGAAAATGGTGTCCATATGCCCACACAAATGGGAACAAATTCACCTATAAAAAATTTAAAAAATCTTAATGTCATGTGTCTTATAATAACCCAACTGTTAAAATATGAAATATAGATATTACATTTCAAAGATGCATTATTAAATTTAAAATGTACATAAATATATTATTACTGAGTGGGTGCACCTAATCCCTACTTTTAGCACATCCTCTTCAGCACGCGGGTAATGACCGGTTGCACCGTATTTCTCTTTGACTTGTTTAGCAATCCAACTATTGGGGCATATAATTGGCATATTTTCTTTCAAATGATCGGGACAAGGTGCACTTCTACTATTCAACTATGTGAATTCTTTCCTGTCACTATCCAATTTCATCCTCTTTTTTTCGTACAATGCGACCCATGGTTGTGTCACTTCGGAGTTGTAAAGAACGAATTTATTGATTGCTTCAATTTTTGCATTTGTTGATGAAATCAAACTAACATATAGTACATATGAGATCAAAATATACATTATATCGAATTTCAATAATAATATTTACTTTATGTAAATTTGAAAAATTATAAGTCGCTTACTCTTTATCTAGCGCCTTTTTCCATTCATTTGGAGTAGCTCCCTTTCTCTTTTGTCTTCATCCCTTTCATTGTCCCAAATCACCACACCTGGTCTATTGTCAATTTGCTTGATGTACTCACTGGCATAATAGAAATACTCATACAATATGTACCCCTCTGCCATAGACCCCTCGGGTTTTTCCCTTTATCAAACAAAACCTTTCAATTTATTCATGTACCTCTCTACGAAGAACATCCAATGACAAGAAACCGACCCAACTAATTTAACCTCATCTACTAGGTGGATTATAAGATGAACCTGCAAGTCCATGAAAATCGTCGTTAGATCCTTCTCAAACATACAAACAATCTCAACTATCTCTTGATGCCACCGTGGAATGCTAGCCACATGAATATCCTTTGATGTGATCCAACATACAAATGCAGATAATTTAGATAAAGCAAGTCCTAGGTCTTGGGGGAAGTCATGTTTCAAACACCCACGCATGAACAAAGGATAATGACACCGCAAAGTTATAAACACATGTAATAATATACAAAATTAGTTATGTTTTATGGTTGTTGAATGGGATAAAATTTATTAATATAAAAAACAATAAAATCATGTTTTTGACATTATACGTATTCTTAGAAGATTGAAATGGTCATGCGATTTCAACCCCAAAAAATGGTCATCCACAGTGAAGCACCTGTTGTGTAGTGAAGACCCATATGAAGATGTCACCCTCACACCCATTATAACTTCCTTTTCCAAAGAAATATCATATTTTTTTAAAATCCGTGGGACATCACCTTCTTTGAAAACCTAATTAGAGGGACCAGTGCCTACCTCTAATCCTATACTTTTTAATTGTCTTGGCCAATGTTTCTTTTTATTTTTTGAAGTAATAAGATATTTCCTAACAGCGAATGTGTCACGTTGTTTCGATGATATGTGCTTCCATAAAGAAGATGAAACGTTTTTACATATAGGCATGGGATCTAATATGTGGGTAATCTTAAGATTCTCCCAATATGGGAGGTTATAAAAGATAGATTTCCTTTTCATCCCAATGGGAAATTTCTCAACATAAGTGTCGAAGAATTTTGGATTATCGAACATAGGCTTTGCATTCGAATCAGACATTTCTATTAACTCCTTCTAATTCTCTCTCGCGTATGCTCTAAGCCATTTAGTTGGTGTCATTATTAGAGGTATTTTGGTTCTCTCTCATTTACCATTGAAATCAGATGTTGCCCTTATGCGGGGCCTCGACTCACGATTTACGCATCAACTAGAGAAAATCTTAGATCTACGAAGTCTTGAGGACTTCCAAGATCACCCCATCCCACTGAGGGGAATTGGATACTCCTTCTGGTTTTCCTCACAGGTGCCCCATTTAATACAAAAATTCTTTCAAAAATTGTTCTTGTCTTGTCTATTGGTATATGGAGCAAACCCTTATTTTTACTGCTTAATGTCTTTCCACATATAGATCTGGTGTTTTGCAGCTATTTTCTTGTCTAACTAATCGCAGATCTGAAGATATTGGCAGCCACTTTTGTTGTTAGGGCTATTAGTTATGCGTAGCTAAAGTGGTCCTTTTTCGTACACTTCGACAAAGGATTCATACTAACAAATAGCGACTCCACACGGGTTTTAAATTACGACCGCTGTCGTTTTTCATATTCCTGCATATCCAGCTACTTCAGACCCTAGGGTTTCTTTTCAGCTGTTTATTTTTCCTATTTTTATGTTTTTTTCTCACATAAAACCCTAAAACATTAAAATTTTTAACTTCCGTGTGTTTACGGCCCTATTAGCAGTCGCAGCCTGGCCCTTAGCCGAGACGACAACTTTACGAAAATACGCATTTGAGACAACCGGAACGGTGCACTTTTGGCCAAAGCATTTTTGGACCTCAGTCGCACCCTTGCCCTACGTGACACACTTGCCCAGCAATTGAGAAAGCGTGACTGTGATTTTGATGATTTTTACGCAATTTTAAGGTTTTGCTGCGGCTTACGTTGGGGTTTTTCCGACCTCTTAATCTCGGCCAGCTTTGACCAAGTTCTGATCTGTTTTTACTCATCTAAGTGGGAACCTAGCCCCTTAGGGCTTTAGTACCCTCCAATTTTTGTGGAAGAGTTTTAAGCTGTTTCAGCCGTCTGTTTTTCAGAGCTTCAGCCTCCTTTTTTCCAGATCTGTTACCTCCCTTTCAGATCCTTTGAAATCAGCCTTTCTTCCTTTCAAATCACCTCCTGTCATTTTGTTTGGACCTACTTTGAGGGCCTCCACCTTGCCCCCTCCGGTTTTTGCTGATTTCCTTCCTTTTTCCAGCCACCTTGCCTCTGTCTCTTGGCTGTGATCTGCACCTCTTTTCAGCAGCTTTATCCTTTAGATCCCTGTCCCTTTTGACCCTAGATCTATTGGCCTCTTTTTCGTGTGTTTTGAATAGATTTTTGCCCTCTTTTAGAGTAGTTTTGAGAGACCCGCCTTTTTGGGTTAGATTGATGCATAGTTAGCTGTTAAATGTTCTGTTATTTCAGCAATCTATATTGTTCTCTGCAGATTTCTTTTCAGTTGCGCAGCACACTTTTTCTTGCTCTCAAAACGAAAAGGGTTTAAAAATTAAAATTAACGCACACCACACACTGACCCTAAGTGAAGAAGCGCCTGGTTAACACCGCCTGGCAAAGACTCTAAAATCAATTGTCACTGCACCTTATCTTCCCTTGACATTGCTTGATTCTGTCCCTTTCTGCCCTTGTCGGTTTCCTTCTTCCTGTCAGCATTGCGCCCCCAAGGCGCCTTTCCCGGAGACTTCTTGGCCTTCACCCTCAGTTTCCGGTTGATCGACCTGCTCCGCACCGCCGTCGTCGAGCCAGTCCACCTTCGAGTCCGCACTCCGACTCCTCTCTTGATTCATCGGGTCCTCCTTCTCCTCCTGGTTCTCCCCCTGTCACCTTCACTATGTCTGGTCCAGGGCCTAACGCTAGCGGTTCTCCCGGCCCTAATGCCGGCCCTACTACTAGCGGAACCGCCACAGGAACTACCCCGGCCACCCCTGTGCTACCGTACATTGCAGGCCTTAGCCTCTCCGATTTCCATCAGTTGATCAATGACCCCATTTACCACAATGCTAATTGGCCTGCTATGCCAACCAAGCTCCCCTCCAACATCCCTAAGTTTGAGGGCCTTAATGGCGAAGATCCAACCAATCATGTCCGATCTTTCCACATGTGGTGTTCCTCCAATTCCATTACCGATGACTCCATCCGTCTTCGTTTGTTCCAATGCACGCTCACCGGCGAAGCTTCTAAATGGTATGTCGAACAAGCCACCTCTACCCATACCACCTTTGAGACTCTTTCCCAAGCCTTTTTGTCGTACTTCCAGCTCCCTCTCCGATACGATACTGGCACGGAGCTCTTGACTTCCTTCAAGCAATCCTCTTCAACACGCCTTTCCGCCCATGTTCAGGAATGGCAAAGAAGACGGAGCTTATGTCGAGCCCCTCCCTTCGAAGATCGGGTTTACATGGACTAGTTCCTTCGCACCCTTCCCGCTCCCATCGGCAAAGATGTCGCCTCTCACTTTCCTCAAACTGAAGAAGCCGCCCTCCAAATAGCCTTGAAATATGACCTGATCTATGCTCAATATGGTTATGTTTATACCGTTCTTCCTGACCTCCCCAGGCCCGGTGGCGCTAATGCCCCGGGGGCATCTCATTCCACCGACGGTATCGTTGGAGCCCTTTCCCATCCATACGCTCAACCTCCTATGGGCTATGGTCTCCCTCAGGGAGGGGCCAGCTCCTCCAGCACTCTCCCCCCTCCCGGTAGCATGTATCCAGGATACGGCATGCCTCCTCCTTTCGACCAACCTCCTGCTTACCTCAATGTTGCCCAACCTACCCATTACCCTTATCCGCAGCCTGGTTCGCCAGCTCCTCCAGCATATGCGCTTCCTCCTCCCTTGCCTCCTCAACCCCAGCACCAGCACCTACAGCCCCCTCCAGGGAAAGTATTTGCACAGCAGGGCGCAACCAATCCCCCTTCTTCTCAAAGAAGGCGGAGAGGCAATCAAAACCAATCTGCCCCTGGTACCCGTGGACCCAATCCTGGTGTGGACCCTAGCACTGCCAACCAGCAACAGGGCACTCAGCCCAAGCCGGACAGGCCGCTTCGCACAAGCAAGCCTTGTTCGTGTTGCGGTGTTTATGGTCATTACACCCACGATTGTCCCCTATTACCCCAGATGCGGCAGATGTGGGAGTCTCAAGCCACATTACGCGGACAGCACGCATCCCCTCATGCTCCTCCTAATGTGGCCACTACCCAGCCAGCTGTGTTTACTGATCCTTTCCCTCAGCAAGGATTCGTGGCTACCCAACCGCCCGACAGCCAGGTAGCCACCCCCCCTTCCCTTTCTGGTTCCTCTGATTACCAGATCCTTATGATGCACTCCGATCCTAACCCGTCCGTCAATCTTCACCTTCAAACTTGGTCTCGCCAGTACTCCAAGCCTCCTGCTCAGTCTGCTCCCGAGCCTCCTTCTTCAGGTTCTCCAGAGCCTCTTTCGTCACCCAGTGGACCCTTACATATCCCTCAACCAAAAGTTGAGGTTCATACCAAGATACCTAAGGGCCCACTACATCGAAACGCTGCTCCCAGTCGAGCTGCCCATTCGTATAGCATAGTAGATGATTTGGCGCAATCTCCTGCTGCCATTTCCACACTGGAACTCCTCCAGTCATGCCCTTCCCAAAATAAGGCTCTACTATCTGCCGTGGGCGCTGTAGATCTTGCTGATGACCAAATGATTGTTTTCGATGCCACTCAATCGGACCATCCTCCTCTTCCCCCTTCCGTCGCCTTCCAAATCCCAGTCAAAATCCGGAATGCCAACGTGTCCTGGTGTATCATTGATGAGGGGGCATCCACCTGCGTGATGTCCGCTTCGGTTTGGAAGCAACTAGGATCCCCTGAATTGGCCCCTTCCACGATCACCCTTCAAGCGTGGGACAATCATGCCTCCCAGCCCATTGGCCTGTTTCGTAATTGTCCTATCACCCTCGCCGGTAAGACTGTTTGCGTTGACGTCGAAGTCATCGACGCCCCGCTAGATTACAACATTCTATTGGGGTGAAGCTACACCTATGCTATGTCTGTTGTCCCATCCGCGGTCTTTCGCAAGATGTCTTTCCCCCATAATGGAAAGATAGTCACCATTGACCAGTTGACATATCATGAGCCAAAATCTCAGACCTCCCCTGAGACGACCATCTCTTCTGTAGCCAACAAGAAAACCATTGATTCCTTGACCAGTGTCTCCCCCGGCGTTTACAAAGATTCCTCCCTGCTTGGAACTTTCCCTAACCTTCCCCCCCCTCCTGTCACCGATCCCAGCTCATCGAATGTTTGCATGATGCAATCATCTCAGGCTGCCCGTAAGCGGCCTGCCTCGGCTAGTCAGCAACCTCCTCCTCGCCCTCCGCAACCCGCTCCTAGCCATTCATCTCAGTCAGCCGGACCTCCTCCTTCTGGCCCTACCCCTACAGCTGGTATCCCTGAACCCCTTTACCCTCCTGGATCGGTTCCTCCTGGCCTTAACCATCTCGAAGCCATCCCTCCTGGTCATTACCCTGCTGGGCAGATCCCTTTCCTAGCTCCCCCTCCCAGAGTATATTCTGTCCCCGTCATGGCCACCCTCTCTCTCCCTAACTTGACCTTGGGCATACCGGTCTGGTACCTTGATCCCCCAGCCGCTACCCCTCCTGGTCACCCCAAGCCCTATATGGCTTTGACACCAGTTCAACCGGTCCCCCTAGCTTCCTCCGTTGCCTCCGTGCCCCCAGCACCTCCACAGGACCCTTCTCCTGTCGTGACGGCACCCGGGAGGAAAGGCAAAGCCCGCAAGGGGGCACCCAAAGACAAGACTACCACGACTGACCCAGTTCCTCCACCGCTCGCAAAGCCTTGCGCTTTATGTGATGTCACTGGTCATGCCACCCATGCTTGTCCTGAGTTGCCCCGTATTCAGCCCATGGTTAAAGTCGCATTCCCCGAGTCTACGGTCCCTGAAGCCCCCATTCCTTCTTCGTCCGTAACCAAGAACCCCAAGACTCTCCGCACCAACAAGCCCTGTGCTTTGTGCGGCGTTCATGGCCATTACTCCCACCATTTTCCTCACCTGACGCACTACCGCGCCTCTTTAGAGGTAATCCGAGAGTATGAGGTTGAACAAAATCAATCCGCCTCTCCTATCCTCGCGCAGTACGCTTCAGGTCAACCTGAGGATCCCCCTGCTCCCATCGACATTCCCCCCCCTGATGTTCAGATGACGGAGTCTACTGTAACCATTCTTTACCTATCCTCCTCGGTGAGACACTCGGAGCCTAGCCCATATGCATCCTCCCCTGTTGTGTCCCTTGACCACCCTTTTCCTCCTCATACACGAGATCACTCCAGCCGTATATCTGTTGACCTCCGCAACCCGAGTCCTCACCATGCTTCAGATAGCCCTCATATACCACCCTGTATGAGTCATGGTCATCCTGCCCCTTGCACTCCCTCCTGCGGTTGCCACCCAATGACTTTTGTACACTCACGCTACTGCCATTTCCTTTCCTCCCCTCATTTATTGTCTTGTCACACCATTCTGCAGGAACCCCCGTCCACACCCTTTATCGGTTACGCCGATGGTGCAAGTCGCTACTCCAGGAATCTAGCCTCGGTAGGTTGGGCCATCTTCACCCCCTTGCATGCCCTTGTTCTTTCTAACGGGGTATGCATTGGTTCTGCCACCAACAATCAGGCCGAATATGATGCAGTGCGTGGTCTCTTAGCCGATGCTCTCTTTCATCGCATCCTCCATCTGCACGTTCGTTTGGATTCCCTACTTCTTGTAATGCAACTAAATGGTGTTTATCGTGTGCATAACCATGTGCTATTTAGACGCTATTTACGAGTGAAAATATTGATACGTGCATTTGAAACCATAACTTTCAACCATGTACCTCGAGAACAAAATCACTACGTAGATAGTATTGCAAACCATGTTCTAGATTGGCATTTATCACACACATTTCATACAAGACAATAACATTAATAACCATCAAAAAACGATGCATATCCATAATATGTGTCGCAAAACATGTGTTTAGAGTCCATCTACTCTGATACATATGACATGCCCATAGCATGTTACAAAAAAACCCAAAACTGGGGGCACCACCTGCCCCTACATACATCATAGGGGGCACCACATGCCCCACCCCTAATCACTATCTGGAGGCTCCCGGGCCAATGGCTCTGCCCCTGTAGCATGTAGATCGCGCATAGCCTGACCGGCCATCGTCATGCGCCGCATGACACCTCGCCACTCCGAGGGTAGACCAACACATGGCTCTATGAACTGGTCGTCTAAGTCCTGCCACCCGCGCTCTGATACTCCGGTCAACAACCTTTCGCATCTACGGCGGATGTCCTCCAGCAGGGCGGCTGCATCCTCATTCTGCGCCGCTCTCGACCCACTTGGACCTGTAGCTCCAAACGCTGCCGGTCGTCCCATATATCCGGCCGGTTTTACCGGTGCTATATCTGCATACCAAAAGTACATGAATCAGTACCATCAATTACTATTCAAAAACTTTAACATGCCCACACAAGAATAGCAATCTGTCACTTACCATCGGGCCCCCAGACTCGACCAGGCGGAAGTGGCAGAACTGGATCTCCATAATAGCTCATCCCACTATAGGGATAGTCGTCTATGTACAATGGCATCTGATCCCAATGGGCAAAAAACTCAGGTCGAAACACTCGCCCGACCGCCCCTCCTCCTCCTCTGCACAGTAGCCGTCCCCAACGGCGCATCCTGGGCTCTCTCGGGCCCCCATCTGGAAGCTGTACAGGAGGCCTCAAGGTTGGGATCTTCTCAAAGAAGAAGGCGCACAACAAAGTCCCATATGAGCAATCATGGTTCACCTGCCGCCTGCATAGTGACAACTGTCGCTTTAGCGACACCAACATCATTTGGGCCCACCCATAGTAGGTCCCACCCAGCACACTTTCCACTATCATCATCTGCCCCCCAGTGATGTGATGGAATGCCTGGATGCCCAAGATTCGCAGCACAGCTACAGCCACTGCACGGGTTTCTAGCCTCTCTAGATCCCCGATCGGTATTCGAGTCCCCTTGACTTGGAGACCCGGTCGACAATGACATTCCACGAACTCCATGATATGCCGCCCCCGCGGCAACACTGGCTGTGTGTTTCCCACCATCCCCAGTGGCGGGAGACCAGTCAGGAAGTACACGTCCTGGACCGTCAGTTCGATCCTGTGCCCCTGCACTACAAAGATCTCCTGATCTGGATCCCAGTAACTGATAATCCGGGCCAGTAACGGTTCCCCTGCTCTCATCAAAGGGTTCTCCAAAAACTTGAGAACCCCAAATCTAGCCAATACACGGCGGACGCCCTGATCCGCCTGGATCTCTGCCCGTAGTGTCCCCAGATCTCTCTCTCTCCAGTTAACCCATAAATCTTCCATACCTGCACAAACACATCATTTTTGTCAGCTTACAGATCGGGAAAACCATAACCAAACACCAAAACCCAACTTCCAGCCATAAAACAGCACCAAAACCCCCTCATCTCCCAGGTCGCAGTTTTCTGCCCTTTTCTGGACCAGGTCGCACTTTTTGCCCTGATACCTGCGTCCTAGGTCACACTTTTTGCCCCAAAAAGTGCGACCCGGCCGTAGAGATGAAGGAGGGGCTGTTTCTGGGATTCTGGGCCCTAAACTGAAAATGTAATCCATCAAAATGCAAGAGAAAGGTTAGACCTCTTACCTGCAACTGACGGATCGCGATTCCAATGGTCGGTTTGTCCGCTACGTTCGCCGCAAGATTTAGGGCCTTCTCTCCTCTCTACATTCACCACAGCAACAATAGCAAATGAGTGATTTTGGAGGGAAAACTGCCTTATTAAAAGAGAACCCCTGTTTCTTCTTTCGACTACTGTGACCACACCGTAGCCCCGTTTGACGAACCGTTTGCACCGTTTGAAAGCTCTCACCGAGCCCTCAAATGGGTATCTGTTAGTTTTTTGAGATCTGATACTCCACCAGGACACATTTTGTCCAAGAAGGGTCACTTCACCCCTCCTAAAAATCGAATTTCCTCACTTACGACACTTGTACTTGGGGCACCATCTTGCCCCCTTATTTGTCCTTGTTCGTGTCGATTTTAGTCATGAGTTCCCATCATGTACTCATGTTTCCATGGTCCCCCCATTGGGGCCTTTACTGTGTGGCAGCACCATCGAGTCGCCCTTGTTTAGAGCATCCAAGTTGAGTCATCATTCCCTCCATGGAGTCTATACCGAGTCCCTTTGTACCCCACTATAGCCCTCCATCCTTCATTGATTGGTCTCTCTCTTGTGTCGCGCATTATGACCTTCAGTTCCACTGTCCCCCATCCCTGATGATGTTGTGTCAGTCGCTGCCATATCATTCATGCCCTTTATGCTCTAGCAAGGGAAGTCGTCCATTAGCTACTCAGTCCTTTCCACTTCACTATCATCATTAGTGTCAGTCTGTCCGTCGCTCTACTCTTTTCTCTCGTGCCTTAGTTGAGGACCTCTCATTACCTCACCTATGGCGGACCTCCTTCTGTCGACATCAGCTCATTCATTCCAGAAGCCAGGTCTAGAGGGCGGTGTACCTTGGTTCCATCTTCCACTCTTGTTCGGTGCCTCGGATCAGGCAAAGGGATATCTCCTTTCCCTTTGGCTTGATTGTTTCTCCAGCTCCTTTCAGCATGATCGAGATTCGTATACTTGATGGTCTAGTGATCCAGCAGCAGCTCTTGATGATTCCCGGGTGTGTGTGAGATGTTTCAACCCTCATGAGGGGGTGGCCCTGCAGGTAGCCCCCCACATGCCCGGATGACCTCTTCTTTGCAGCCTTCGATGCAACTCCAGATATTTGATGATGTTGGCCATAGCCACTTGCAGCGCCTCTTCGATTTTCATGTATCAGTCAGATTTTGTGAGCCCTTCCCCATTTGCAGGGGGCATTTGGGTTGTATTTGTATCTCATGTACTCAGATATTATTGTACAAGCCCTGGCTGTTATCCTAGGCACAACATGTATGTGGGATTCCTCATTGTATTTTTATCTGGCTCATGATTATGCCAGCTGTATTTTATGGTTTGGTCCCTTGTTTACTGGACACACTATTCTTTTGTACTTTTTCTCGGCGGGCATAGGTATGCCTCCCCTGCCGCCTTCAGCACAGGTACCCTCTCATAAAAAGAGACTTGTTGCACCTGCGAGTCTCATCTCCTCAGGGTCTAGTCCTTCAGCACACTATCTACCTCACATTTCTCTCTCTGACATCCCTTTTGTTGTCTAGTGATTGTGTTTTTACAACGTACTTCGGTCATACGATTTGCTCCTGACACTCGCACGCTGGGGGGCAATCTGTTACACCATTTTTTGGTCATCTAACTTATTATCATTAGATGGACCCAAGTACACCATGTAAGACCAGTTTTACCCTAAGTAAAACCACTTTCACTATGTTAAAACAGGAAACCCCAAAAGGAAATATTAAACAAACTCATATTTGTTTGATTTTCCTCATGGAATAATTAATTAAACCATAATTTAATTATTATTCCCAGTCATGTTTAACCCAAAATCAAAGAAATTAATTAGATAAACCTTTATTTATCTTATTATTTTCTACGAATAATTATTTAAACCTTATTTAGATGATATTCTTTGTTAAATATGACCAAATCACCCACAAATAATTAAATAAATCACTATTTATTTAATTATCTTTCAACCACTTCCTTAAATAATTAAATAAATCATTATTTATTTGATTATCTTCTAACTGCTTCCTTAAAAAGATAAATAAATCATTTATTTATTTATTTTTGAAAAATTAAGGGATTTGACCCAATTCAAATACCTTTTCCCTCCAACAAATATAATAAAATATTCCATAAAAAGTGGATCTAGATCTGGTTAACCCATGCACCAAGATCTAGAATGACCCAATATTTTGTTATAAATAGGAGGGTTTTTCCTACCATTCTTCACCTTTTGTTGCCTATTAGATCACTCTGGATCTATACACTTGGTCACCATTTTCTACCATTTGCTCCCATTGAGCTCTACTCTTTGCATTGGGTTTTCTACATCAACTAGAGAGAGAAATCTTAGATCTGAAGTGTTGAGGACTTCCAAGAACCCATCCCACTGAGGGGAATTGGATACTCCTTGTGGTTTTCCTCACAGGTGCCCCATTAATACAAAAATTCTTTCAAAAATTGTTCTTGTCTTGTCTATTGGTATATGGAGCAAACCCTTATTTTTACTGCTTAATGTCTTTCCATGCATAGATCTGGTGTTTTGCAGCTCTTTTCTTGTCTAACTAACCACAGATCTGAAGATATTGGCAGCCACTTTTGTTGTTAGGGCTATTAGTTATGCGTAGCTAAAGTGGTCCTTTTTCGTACACTTCGACAAAGGATTCATACTAACA
>JAXQQM020082111.1:0-18980 GCA_034641835.2 Pinus albicaulis
GAAATTTCCCCAATTTTTTTTAATCCCGCCCGAAATCGTCGCTATACCAACGTTTATAGAAAAGTGTCGCAATATCGACACTTATAAAAAGTGTCACAATTGCGACGTTTGGAGGAAGACGTCGCAATTGCGACACTATGCCCAAAAGTGTCTCTATTGCGACGGCTGCCTCCAAACATCGCAAGTGCGACACAATGTCTAAGTGTCGCAATTGCGACGTTTGGAGGCATCCGTTGCAATAGCGACGCTTTTTCCGCTGTCGGTATAACGACACTTATATGCACGCTACATAAAAATACAAAACTTATATGCGTGCTACATAAAAATGATTTTATTAAAAATACGAAACTTATATCCATCGCAATAGCTACATTAACATCTGATATCACGCGCGCATTTTCCCTCCGCTCTTGCAGAACAGCATTCGCCCTTAGCTCTTGCATAACAACATTTTTCCTCAGAATTCGCCCTCAGCTCTTGCAGAACATCATTCGCCCTCAGCATTCGCTCTCAGCTCTTGCAGAACAGCATTCGCCCTCAGCATTCGCCCTGAGCTCTTGCAGAACAGCATTCGCCCTCAGCGTTCGCCCTGATCTCTTGCAGAACAGTATTCGCCCTCAGCATTTTCCCTGAGCTCTTGCAGAACAGCATTCGCCCTAAGCTCTTGCAAAACAGCATTCGCCCTCAGCATTCACCCTGAGCTCTTGCAGAACAGCATTCGCCCTGCATTCACCCTCATCGTTCACCCTCATCTCTTGCAAAATGGTAAGTTCTTACTGCAGGCCCTTCCTCCTATAGTAGGGTTGACTCTATTTGGGTTTTTTTGGTCAATTCCATTGGATTGTTTTAGGCTGTAGGGTTCTCTCTAGATGTCAAGAATCAAGATTCAATACCCTCTATTATCTTCATCACCCAATACAAGATTTAAATTTTTCCCAAAGAAACGCTTATTAATTTGGCGGCCATTATTTCTCCCTGCTTTAAAAACCCTACATTTAAATGAAAACAAGCATTGCATTTCAACTACAAAAATCTATTAGTGTTCAAATGTACATGTGTGCATCACTTGTGTAGGGTATTCCTTTTCCACTTTCACATTATCCAAGAATGTGTGCGATATAGTTCATATTTTTTGTGATTTAAATTATCTTGAAAAAGGAAAGGTAAATTATTTCCCATGGAAAAAGAAGGTTTTCCCTTTTTACTACTGGAAATGGTACAAAAAAGTTCCATTTCTACCCGAAACTCCTATGAAACAGGAAGCAAATAAAGGCCATGTCCTCAATGGACATCATTTGGCTTTGAAAATGGCCATTGCACCGTGTTGTTTCTTATATTACATCATGATAGTTTCTTAGGTCATTTCTTGTTTCTTGAGATGAAAAAAAACCAAAGAAATTGTGAAGATCCTTTCGAGAAATAAATGACCATTTCTCAATCATATCTCAACTATTTTTTATTTTATTCAGTGGTTGCTTACTTTGAGAGAATTTTGACACTTTTATAAGGAATATAACATAAAAACACAAAATGGGAAGGAATTGATGAGGTAGATGTCCTTTAGTTGTTGTCAATTAAGAATTGATAATACACGATGCATGTTCTATACTACAAACTAGATTCCTTCCTGGAGTTAGGACACAGAGTATTGAATCAAAGTTGTGGTTTCTAACTTCTTGTATTGGTTCATCAATCTTGAAATTCAGACATTGCATGTCTTCATTGCTTCATGTTTGAATAATTTGCATCATATCGTACAATAGGAAATTAGGAATTATGATTGTTATTACTTTATGGATCTGTTAAGTTACTTTTAAGTTTGCATGGTTTAGTGTGAAATTATTCTAGTGTGCCCCTAGGCCCAGGTGAAGGAATGCCAAGGACTGAGAACCCTAGTTTTTAAATGGTATTATTTCTTATACCCAAAAACCCCTCAACATCACTTCTTATTAGTTCTTAACAATAGTGTTGTAAACAATTTGAGAATTGATATAGAAAAATATCGCACTTCTCAAGATAAAGTCCTAAAGCTAAAGTGTGATACCATGTGTAATTCAATAGCCCCATTGTCACCTCACCAACCTCTTTTCACTTCGGGCTAGCTCTCCTCCAACTCAAGGGGGTTCTCCCTAGTAGATGTTAGGGATCTAATGGCCCAACCAAACCAAGTCAAGAGCCCCCTAACTCTCTATGTTTACTACTATCAATCAAAATATTGAACAATAGGGTCAGACATGCATCCTGAAGATAAAATTGCCAGGGTATTTTTTGGTAATTTCAAAGGGAAAGTCCCCAAACACATATAATCAAGGAATTATAACGTGATTTCAAACATTAAATATCAACAAAATCGTTTAAAGGATATTGAAAGGAAAAGGTGATGGAAGATAGAAAGTGCCTTACTTAAATGCTCTAAGGATTTTTCAATAGTTGCTCCAAAAGCTTCACTTCAAGGCCCTTCAAGATCGTCTCCAACAATGCTATACCATCAGCTTCAACAATGTTGCTCCAAAAATGTCCTCAAGGTCTTCACAACAATTTTACTAGAAGTTGCTCCAACAATATATTCAATAAGGTCGTCATTGTCAACTTGTGTCTTGTTTGGGTGCCTTAATGTGCAATGACATGTTTCCAGCACTGAATTCAATGCAAGGCATATTTGAAACTCTAACTCTGTCTTCCGGTGTCTTATTAGAAATTATTTCAGTTTTCATTTTGTGTTTTCAAGTTAGATATTGTTTTCAAGTTTTTACATTTATAATTTTATTGCAATGTGGCGGACTGATCAGGGCAGTACAGGAACAACCCCGAGACGGGATGATCGCGAAAAGAGGCCAGCGGAAGAACATGTAAAGTGCCAGCATTGCTCTATCTTCAGGTATTTTAGTTATTTACATAATTGAAATAATATTAATTTTGTTCAAATATGCAGACACCTAGCCATGGTACGCCTGATGATTTCCTCTTTGAGGAAGAGCTTTCTTCATCCCTATCTCCAGTGTTCTTGTTGCGAAAAAAGGCACGAGATGCAAGGTCGGAATTTAATACTTTGATAGACGCGCCTCAAACACCTGAAATAGAAGAGAGGATAAAAAAAATTATGAGCCAGCTAGAAACATATCAGGTAATAATAAAAAGTCAAAAGGATATTTTTTTTGTTCTGCATGAGATGAATTTTGATAGTTTGATTTTTAATTTTTACATTGACTAAACTAACAAAAAGTTCTTTTGTATGTAGCGTTTTCTAGCGCTTGCCGAACCCGGTGTTGGTGGTAGTGGGACACAAGGGCAAGAGATTTCCCAGCAACCCTCTCATACACCTTATACTCCTTTAGGTGCCAGCCAAGAAACACACCCTGCCCAAGCAGACGCCCAGCCAACCGATGAACGTGTTGGCAATGATGAGGCTGATATGGCCAACTACATTATTGCGTTTCCTGGAGCTACACGTGTCAACTCCATAGGGACCATTAATGGCACGTTGTTGGTGAACGCTGAAGGTGTCCCTATAAAGCACGTACAACTCCCAGGTAAATTTTAATATTTTAACTATTTCATGTACTTTATCTAAAATATATTTATCATGATTTTTATTTTTAAATTAATGATAATATCTTTTTTTTTATGTGTAGGAAACAATGAGTTCTACAGGTTTTTGGAGAGCCATGCGTTGGTAATTTTTGGCCCAACCATACGCACAGGGTGGAATTCCCGGAATTCCAACCTGAAAAAAGAACTTCTAGATTATCTAGAAGCCCTTTTTGGGGTCGGCACATTTGACAGAAAGCCAATGGCTCGGGTAACCGGCAAATATTTGAAATATACCAGGGACACCTATAGGAAGAAATTGCAATTTAACCCTAGATACGAGTGTCCTCTCACAGTTCCATAGAGTGAGTGGAGAGCACTCATCCATGATGGAAAAGAGAAAAGGGAAAAGAAAGAAGGAAAAATGCCAACTGGACCCGCAAGGTAAATTACAACTTTAATTCAATAGCTTTAATTTTCTCTATGTCTAAAATAAAAGTGTGCTACGTCATATTTGACTTCAATATTTTGATGCTAGGTTGCCTGACACCTCAAAGGCAACCAAAGCTAGGATTGAAAAAAAGGGCCATCACAAGCTAGGCCAGGGCGGCTACTTGAAATTAGCTACAAGAATTGTAATTAAGTAGCTAAACATCTTATAATTAATTATATCGCCTTCCAACATTTTTGTAATCCTATCAAATATGATTAAAAATACACAATCATATGTAATGTAGGGTGATGACTTCGGAACAGAAACTACAGAGGAAGATAAAAATATCGCTTTCCATTTCGGCTATCAAGCCGTAGTTGAACGTCGCAGAAGCTTGGGGTAGGTCCCAAGATCCAGAATGCCTGATAAGTTAAAACATTAACCTTTCAATATGTTTGTTTTCGTCCATAAATTTAATGTCTAAAAACTTTGTTTAAATCAGGGGAGCAGCACTACCGACGAGGCAAATAACCCAGTTTTAGAGCCAGATGTAGATGATCCTCACGTGCAACCTGATCATTGTAGTGGGAACCAGGCCGACAATGCTACTATCAGTGAGGGCCGTGACGGTAATTAATTTCCACTTATAATTTTTTCTAATTATACCTTGATGGTTGTCCTTATAAATTTTTTTGTTTAAATGACAGAGAATGTTTCCCTTGAGGATCTTACCACCAGAGAGGAAGACAGGGCAACAGTCTCAACGGCGACAACTGGTGCACCAGGTAAATAATCTCATTGCAATTTTTTTTATTAATATTACCGAACTAGTTCAATGATATTTAAAAACTGACAATTAAAATTTAATATTATCTGTTTTTGTAAGCGATGCCCCGTCACTGGATGAGACCAGACATCGTGACTACGCAACTAGGTCAGCGGCGACAACTGGTGCACCAGGTAAATAATCTCATTGCAGTTTTTTTTATTAATATTACCGAACTAGTTCAATGATATTTAAAAACTGACAATTAAAATTTAATATTATCTGTTTTTGTAGGCGATGCCCCGTCACTGGATGAGACCAGACATCGTGACTACGCAACTAGGTCAGCGACGACAACTGGTGCACGAGGTAAATAATCTCATTGCAATTTTTTTTATTAATATTACCGAACTAGTTCAATGATATTTAAAAACTGACAATTAAAATTTAATATTATCTGTTTTTGTAGGCGATGCCCCGTCACTGGATGAGCCCAGACATCGTGAATAAGCAACTAGGTCAGCAGTGCGGGTTGAAAGGCACGAAACAGGAGCAGAGCACGATGATATTGATGATGTAATTAGGAGCTTTAAAAATAGGAAGAAGAAAAGAAAATTTGACAATGTAAAATATTGTATTATTATAAGACAAACGTTACCATACTTGGAACGTTTTTTGCGTTATATAAAAAACTCATTTATCATACTATTTTTATGTCAAGCATTAATTGCAATGTTTCCTTGCGTACTTTTTGTTAAATTGTTTTTTATTAGTTATTGAATATTTTTTTTTATGCTCATGAAAGTAAAAAATGAAATATAGATTGGGTATTGGGGAATTGAGAGTGATGTGAGGGGGGGGGGGAGGGGCCATAAGAGCTTCCACCTTCACGTGGTTGGCCCTGTTTAGTAGAGAATAATTTATTGGAGCAATTTAATCTTGGAGCAAACCTCCCTCGATCCAGCATAGCAACAAAAAAGTCACTGTTGACTTAGTTGCTACTCTTTCAGATCGTGGGAGGCTTGTTCCAAGTTCATGCGACTCCAATAAATTGTTCTTGAAACGAAGAGGAGCTTATTCAGGTATGTTTTGACATTTCAACATATGTTCTAACATTATCATAAGAATGCATCTTAGAGTAAAAAATACTACATCAATTACTTGTATTTATTGTATAGATAATGATGGATTTTGATTGACTTGGCAGTGCAGGTACAAATCCTCTTACATCATGAGCAATACAACTTGTCAACCAGGGTCATATCCAGGATATTTTTGCTTGTGCGCTTGACCAGGTTCGTAATGTCACATTTTGTAAGTTCCTTTACAGTTCATAATTCAATATTAAGCTTGTTCACGATTATTATCTAGGTTTTTTGTATGTGTTTTTTCATCTATTTGATTGTAAGCAACTACGCATGTTTCCTGTTGTTCACTATGATTTCTCCCATTACCACTCCCAGGATGAATCCGACTTTATTGTTACATAGGTTAATTTATTGTTACTATGATTTCTCCATTTACGATTTCATAGGTTACATCATGTAAGTTGTCAATCTCAGGTTGGTGATGAGCTTTAGTTCTCCAGATTTGGGGCTTTTCTGAGTTTGGGGCTTTTGATATTTATCCCTCATGTGTTCTGCACCACCTGGAATTTGTTTGACACCCATTCATGGAGATCACCATTGCATTTTTTATTTCTTGCTTCTTATGGAGGTTGTTCCATGTAGATTTCTTCATGTAAATCTCCATGTAAGAAGGCAAATTTAACATCCATTTGATGGACTTCCCATTTAAAGGAGGCAACAAGGGAAAGAACAAGGCAGATAGAATTCATTTTGGCAATAGGGGAGAAGGTTTCAGTATAGTCAATGCCTTCAACTTGTGAAAATCCTTTAGCAACAAGATGAGCTTTATGTCTATCCACTTTTCCATATATTCCAAACTTGGTTTTGTAAACCCATCTGCATCTGACAAGTTTTCTTCCTTTTGGAAGAGTAACAAGATCCTAAGTATCGTTTGCCAATAAGGAATGATACTCTTCATTCATAGCTTTATCCCAATTTGGATGACTGGAGGCTTCTTCAAAGGTTTCTGGATCAATTTTTTCTGGAACTTGAGCCAATAAGGAAAGAGAGAGAGAGAGAGAGAGAGAGGGCTATGCTTCGAGGCGGGAATGTGTACGTGGTGAGTCGGTAGGGTCACCTGCAAGAGAACCTGCTACATCCCGAGTAGAGCGGACCCATCTTGGAAGCGGTGGAGTATACGGAACAATTTCACGAGCTGGAGGAGGATTTTCATCATCACTGTCATAATCTGAACTAGAAGGAATGCTATTAAAAATATAAGAGAGAGAGAGAGGTGGCACATATGCCGAATCAGGCTTGCAGGCCAAAGGTGGCACACTTGCCGAACTAGGCTCGCAGGCCGATATATTTTCATCAAATTTACATCTCTTCTAATGATAATATTTTGGGATTTTTGTTGAAGAGGTCTATATCCTTTGACATCTTCAGAATATCCAACAAAAATACATTTTTCACTCTTAGTTTATAAGGCTTTATGTTTCGCATCTGGAATATGGGCCCAAGCATCACTTCGAAAAACATGAAAGTGACTTACATCTAGTTTGATTGAGCTCCAAGATTCTTCTGGAGTTATATTCTTTAAAACCTTAGTAGGAGTGCGATTTACTATGTAATTTGCATAGTTAATGGCTTATGTCCAAAAATTGAGACCAATTCCTTTAGATTGAAGCATACAATTAGCCATTTCTTTTAAGGTGCGACACTTCCTTTCAGCTACACCATTTTGTTGTGGAGTATATGGAATAGTATGTTGCAATTGAATACCATGTTTAGTGCAGAAGTTGATAAATTTTTTGTTAACATATTCTCTGCCATTGTCCGATCTTAACTTAAGAATTTGATGTCAAGATTATTTCTCAACAAAGTCCTTAAAGGCCAAGAACATGTTAAAAAATTCACTCTTGAGTTTTAAGAAGTATACCCAAGTGTGTCTGGAAAAATAATTAATGAAAGTGAAGAAGTACTTGCAAACAAAGAAAGAAACAATAGGAAGTGGACCACATATATCACTATGCACAAGTTGCAAAGGGTTGAAGCGTGCCAAGAGGCACGTTTATCAAAATATCCCGATGATGTTTTCCGATTACACATCCTGAGAAAACACCATCTTGTGAAGATACCATAGGAAGACCCATCACCATATTTTCCTTACATAGAGTTTTAAGAGAGCGATAGTTTAAGTGACCAAATCGCTGATGCCAAGGTTTTCTCACTTCATCATTATGAGCAAAAAAAACAGAGGAAAGACATGATGACCCAAATTTTTCAAACTTATACAACCTTGTGGAATCATCAGCAAGGCCAGTAGCTAAAATATGTTTAGGATCTTTGAGGTCCTTGATTAAAACATCATGAGGTGAGA
Source organism: Pinus albicaulis (assembly GCA_034641835.2). Lineage (NCBI taxonomy): Eukaryota > Viridiplantae > Streptophyta > Pinopsida > Pinales > Pinaceae > Pinus > Pinus albicaulis. Next base: position 8,178 of record JAXQQM020082111.1, read on the forward strand.
ATTATACTATTTTCCCGTCACCTGAATGAGTTATCTGATAAACAGAGAGAAGGTTGCATGAAAAGGTAGGAACACATAGTACATCATTAAAATGACCATTATCGAGATGATGAATGGTTCCATCCTACAACACTAAGATCTATCATCACCAACATAAATATATTTGGTGTTACAACTATTTAAAGAAGAAAACATGGATTTATTTTTAGCCATGTGGTAATAAGCTCCAAAATCAATGAGCCACTCATGAGAAGGAGAAGAAGAAGATACATTTAATGCATAACCAGATCTTGATGCTTGACAACCACAAGCAGAAAGTGCCATGCCTGAAGAAGAAGGTGAAGAGTGCTCCAAATTGATGTTGTGCTTCTTCATTGCTACTTCTAAGACTTCCATCTTCTTAAAACATTTGGACTCTATATGGCCATCCCGATTGCAAAAGTTGCAATGTCTATCTGTCTTCTTCCCCTTGTTTTGATTTGCCTTATTATTTTGGTGATTTGATTTTTCAGTTTGCGGCTGAAATTTCTTAGGGCCCTTGTTTGGTTTAGGACCATATTTTTTAGGATATTGCTTCTTGGGATTCTTTTGATATGGTTGTTGTTGAGCTGCTAAGGCTTTCTTAGAAGCGTTTCCAGCAGTGATAAGACCAAGGTGTAAAAGTTTTTCTTGTTCTCTTATCAAAGAATCACAAAAGGCATCAAAAGAGGGACTCTTGTAGGTGGTTCCTGAAGAAATGATGGATTCTCTGGTGGAATGGAAGGCGGAAACAAATACAGAGTATGCAGGAACAAGCTTAACAAGAATGAAATATATGAGGCTACCATCGTCCTTTTTGATCTTACAACCTTCTAAAAGAATTCTGAGGGTCTTAAATTTGGACAAAAAATCTTCAATGCAGGAGAAATTATTGGGGTCCAAAGTAAGCAACTCATTTTCAAGCTGGTGGGCCCGGATTTGATTTTGAATGCCAAAAATAGTTTTTAGCTTTTCCAGGGCCTCATCAAGGGTGTCAATGTCAAGGATATGAAATCAAAGATATTGACAAATGAACATTCCTATCAACCCTCGTGCTTGATCTTGTTTATTTTCCCATTTAGTAGCTTTATCATCATCGGAAGGTTTAGTTTCTTGTCCCGTGGCTATTCTATAAAGCCCTTTACTTCTAAGGATATCTACCATGTGAGGTAGCCATTGGAAATAATTGGTGTTGTTAAGAATAATTGGGCATGCACTTTCCAATTAAAAAAAAAAACTGAAGCTGAGAAAATCTAAAACTAACTGCTCCAATGAAAAGTTGAAAATATGAATTGTAGATGCCGAATAGTTACGGGAATTGGATGAAGTGCAGCTTTCTAAAAAAAATTCCGCCCCTTTTAACAAATTTTTTTTACAAAAGAAGCTTGAGAAAGAGACTTGAACCCGAGACCTCTATTCTCATAAAATAACCCCTCACAAAAGGATCACGTTATTGTATAAAAGGAAGATAGTTTTTTTTTTTTTAGTCTTCAGTGTGCATGTCTTTTCCTGCACAAAAAAACACAAAAACCAAGCAAAAAAAACGAAATGCAAAGCCTTATGGCAGAATGTTTGATTTCCAGTTAGCCTTACAGGCAACTATCACTTTTTTCACTATTTCTGATTTCCCGAGATCGCACAAAGATGCGGGGAAAGAGCATACGTAGCAACAAAAATCCTTTTTTCCTGTTTCTGATTTGCCAAGATCACACGGATCACACAACAAAGAGCATACACAGAGAAGAGGGTATAGATATGGAAAATAAGTAAAACCTTAACACCAAAAATAAACAGAAAAAACCGAAATAAGCAGAACTATTAACAAATATAACTGCAAAATAGATGCTTTGTACCTCCACATCTAAACTGACATAACTTGGGCAGCAGGAAACCTTTTCGCATGAAACGAAAGGCGTTCCTCATCGTAATGTATGTGCTCTAGGAACAACCGAGTAGTTCTCCAAGTCCAAAAATGTTCATAAATAGATCTACAAAAACAAGATTCGCATGTAGTCAAACCGCGCCTTGATTGTGATCAACAACGGACGCGGCCCTCAAAATAGCTTTGATACCATGTAGGAATTTACAGGGTAAGTTCTGTGGATCAAGAACCAAAGTTCACCACTCACAAACAGATCAAAAATCAATACACCAGTATAATCACATGGTTAAAACCCTCAAAGAGGGAAACAGTCCATGCCCTGAGCCAACGCGGCCACTTCAGGGAATTTATTAATATAAAAGAAAAGTTACATATGTTTCTCTCATAAACGGTTACCGGACAAATGACCCTCCATGTTCTTTAAATAGATATCATGGACCAATCGGGTGCTAAGCCACGAATCAAGTGTTGTTAATACCGAGGTGAGAGATAACCGTCGGATCACTACAAATCGTGACCGTCGGATTATAAGTTACAAATGTACATGGTAAAGAAACACACTTTACCTAACACTACACTAGACTATGTTATTCTTAACTATTTCCAATGTGTCGGAATATCCTAACAAGTTATAAAAACGCATCGGCATGTTAAAGGAAAACCGCACCGGTGCATGCAACGTCTATTGGACTACCCAAGTGGTAGTCGTCGATAAAGTGCACCATGCTTTCTAATTGGTATTGGTATTTGTGCAATGCCCATAGGTCATAGAAATGCACCGGTGCACAGTATCATAAAAACACACCGGTGTGCAGTGACTAACACTCACCGGTGTTCATTTTGTATTTTTTAGAAACATCGAGATGTGACAATGCAATTATTGTGATTTTTTTAAATTCATTATTCATCAAAAGTTGACACATATCTTATAACAGTATTCATATCAATTAAATTTTTATTAGTGCATTTGAATGTGATGTTTGGATTAATTTGTTATATCATATCATCATATTTCACATCTCGTCATTATAATACTTAATCATCCATATATTTAATCAATGGTGTAACATTTCACAACGACAATGGAGAATGCAATAGAATAAATTAAAACGTATTTTATTATATATATATGAATAAGACACTCATTGACATATAAAATTGAACAATTATTGGTATCCCTTTATCTTTCATTTGGGACACTGTGTCGATTACAGTAAACAAAATGTCTGATTTCACAGACAAATATTTCAAAAAATACAACGCCTTGCTTTGATATCCAAACATATTGATCATCATTCTTCGCTAGAACTTTTGTCACTGCTCGAGCTACTTCCATGACTTGGGTTATTTGGAGGAATGTTTTGTTCATTGTGTTGATTGTTTTCTTCTTCTTCAAGTTCCATCTACAAACATAAAAATAAAGTGTAATGAGTGTATATACATTGGTGAGAATAATGAAAATTTAAATATTAAATAATATACATCAATGTAAATCGAAAAGAAATGTACCATAGCAAGAATTGACTCATGAACTATACACATTCTTTCAAAACCAAATTTCATGCCATCTCTCAACAATTCATTTGTTGGCACAGTTCCATACTTTGTTTCCTGCAAGTTTTATACCCCATAAAAAATCATAGATTTAATATAAAATATTTTTTTGTTATATTAATTATAGACGGAGCTAATTAAAACAAGATAGATGCTTACAAATTCCACAATTAATTTTTGATATGCCAACATATACTGATAACCCATATTTAACCCAATGTCAATCAATTCTTATAATGGTTCTTTTTTGTATGTTAGCACTTGTTTGAAGACATTCAATGATGATTGTTGTAAAATAACTTAAAATATACAAAAATGAAATATAGCTAATTTGTTATAAAGAAGTAAAAATTACTCACAAACATAGATATCAACCCTTTTCTTCCTTGTCGTCCTTTTTTATGTGTTGAATGGGTTGAAAATGCAAAGAAGATGAGGGAGCCTCTATGTGAAATGAAGTCGCTTCACTAAGTGGGTCCGCAGCTATTTTGGTGCAAAGTCTATTTTTAGACTATGTCTATTTTTATACATATGGAGCATGGTCCGGGGATTGCAGTATGTTATTCTTGGAGTATTGGTCATGTTGGTAAAAATAGATGGACCTCTATTTTTTGGACCTATAGGTCGAAGTCTATTTTTAGACTCCCTATCCTAAAAATAGGGAAGTCAAATATTATTTACCCTTAATAATATTTGGACTATAAATCCCGCTTTATTCTCTTGAGCACACTTCAGCTTGAGCTACGGATGTGACCCATGCAACTCTATTTAAGGAATTACGTATTCCTAGGGTCTTGGTGAGCTCATGCATGGTTGACTTCGCTTAGAACTTCGGTAGAGTTTGGTGGAGTTGTGTTCGGTTTAATTTAGTTGAACTAGTTGTGTTTAGTTTAACTGGCTAATACACTAGTAATGAGTGGAGTGAATTAAATATTATTTAATTCACTAATTATTAACTCATTATTCAACTCAAGAACACATCAGTTCACTACAGTGCATGGACAGTTCAGTGGAGACCAGTGGAAGAGGTAGATGAAAGGGTGAGTTTGCTATTAGTTGCGACATGAGTTGTCCATGAGTTTTGCACAAGCATAGGAGGAGATTACCCATGAGGATTGCGCAGTTGAAGCCAAGGAGATTCGAACTTGGATCTCTCATTGAACCAACTTGGATTGCGCAGTAGAGGCAGGCAATTAGTGGATGAGTTTTGAACCTGTGACTTGTTCAAAAAAAAAAATTTGAGCTAGTTTGTGTGTAACTTTTGGAGACAGTACTGAGTACTTGTGAGGAGTATTGTACTGAGATTGTTACATGTTCTCTTCTATTATAATATAAAAAATAGCTGGGGGTTTTCAGCTATAAGCTTTCCCGATTACAAATTGTGTTTATGTGCGCATGCGACTGTTTCTATTTCCGCAAATTGTTGATCAATTGTAGAAGAGGTTATGTGTTATACATGAATTCGAGTTAGTGTGTGACCAGGATAATCTCAGTGGATAAATCTTCATTATTCAGCAAATTTCTACATGGTATCAGAGCGAATTGATCATCGGGATCTATTACAGTGATTACAATTTTATTTCGGTAGACAGAGTCTGTATCGGGCTAGGTAGCCTCTGGATCCATCCTTTCTCTAAAAGGTGATATATCCAGTAAATGCCCTTACAGTCGATCTCTGTGCTAGAAATAATTTGTTCTCACAGATGCAGAAGCAGTTGAGTTTTTTGAGTTTGGAATTCGAATTTTGCAGCAGTTTGTTTTCTTGGTGCCGGAGTTGAAATGTCTTTCAACGGTTTGCGACTCGAATATGCTCTTGAAGGCAGTTCGAATTATGTTGCATGGAAAGATCGGATGGAGGCAGTATTAGAAGATAATGGGCTGAAGGAGTTCGTAGATACGGATGTCCAAAAGCCTACTGATCCTGCTGAAGTTGAGGCTTGGCAAAAGAAGATGGAAAAATGTCGAAGGATTCTGTTGGAGGGCGTGAAGGATCACATCGTATCCAGCCTGCATGGAAAAGCTTCTCCATATTTGATGTGGAAAGCGTTGACAGATCTATTCCAGAGCAAGAGCCACCAAAGGAAGCTGGCACTCAAAGATAAACTCAGAAACATTAAGATGGAGAAAGGCAACAGTATCGCCAAGTACCTCACGAAGTTCACTCAATGCAGAGATGAGCTGGGAAGTGTGGGGGTGACTTTCGATGAAGAGGATTTTGTGGACCTAGCTCTCCTTGGTCTTCCGAAGGCTTGGCATTCCTATCAGGACTCTGTCAATGGTCGGGAGAAGTTGCCGGGATGGGAGCGACTTTGGGCGGATCTCATGCAAGAAGAGATAAGGAGGACTACCAGGGACGGATCTTCATCAAAGGTATCTGATGAAGAAAATTGCGCTTTGGCTGCCAAAGCAAAGAAGGGGAAGAGAAAGAAAGCTTCTCAGTCTGGTGTGAAAGGCAAGAAGCAAGACATGTCCAAGGTGAAGTGTTTTCACTGTCACCAGCACGGACACTATGCCACAAATTGTCCGCAGAAGAAGAAAAATAAGAAGGTTGTTGGATCTGCAGCGGGAGAGGCATTGGCTTCTCAATTCGAACTGGATTTTTCACTGATCGCATGCTTGGTTTTAAGTGTGATGGGATCAGTATGGTTCTTGGATAGTGGTGCGTCATTTCACATGACCGGAGATCGAGATCTGTTTTCAAATCTGGAGGAGAAAGATCTTGGAGTGCACATCGAGATGGGCGATGATGGTAGATACAGTGCGACCGGTATCAGTACCATTTCGTTTGAGATGGATTCTAGTAAACCCTTCGTATTGAAGGAAGTTTTTCATGTTCCAGGATTGATGAAGAATCTGATCTCTGTGGCGATGTTGGAAGACAAGGGGTATGATGTGGTCTTCAGTGAAGGAAAAGCCTTCCTGCACAGTAAGACTACTGGTGAGACCCGGAAGATAGGGGTTCGAGTCAAGAACCTTTATCAGTTGCAAGTAGATGGCTGCGCAACAATGGCATGCAAGGCGGGAGAAGTGGTGAGCCGGGATGATGAGGGCGAACTGTGGCACAAGATATTGGGCCACCTTCACCATGGAGCTTTGAAGATCCTGCAACAGATTTCTACTGGGCTTCCTAAGGGCACTCTTGCACTATCAGATCAGTGCAAGGGGTGTACTTTAGGGAAGTTTGTGAAAGCCACCTTTCACGAGAAGGATAGTCGCACCACGACGATCCTTGAGAGAGTTCACACAGACGTGTGTGGTCCTTTCTCAGTAGCTTCGACAGCAAAGCACAAGTACTACGTGATCTTTGTTGATGATTTCTCTCGAAAGTGTTGGATCTTCTTCATGCAGAAGAAGAGCGAGACATACTCTAAGTTCTGTGAGTTCAAAGCACTGGTCGAGAAGGAATCGTGGAAGAAGGTGAAGGCTCTTAGGAGCGACAATGGTGGTGAATTCATCTCGGCTGAATTCAAGGACTTTTGCAGCGCAGAAGGGATTCGGAGAGAGCTCATCGCACCCCATAACCCACAGCAGAACGGGGTTGCTGAGTGGAAGAACAGAATGATCGTGGGTGTTGCATGGGCGATGTTGCATGATCAGGGCCTACCCCTTCACTTGTGGGCTGAGGCATGCAATATTGCAGTGTATGTGCAGAACCGTTGTCCTCACAAGATACTTGGCATGAGTACACCGGAGGAGGCGTTTTCTGGCAAGAGGCCTGATATTTCTCATCTGAGAATTTTTGGCTCACCTGTCTACATGCATGTGACGAAGGATGCCAGAAAGAAGCTGGATCCGACCGCAAAGGTTGGAATATTTGTGGGGTACACTGATACACCTCACAACTATCGGGTGTATTTTCCAAACAGTCGCAAGACTGTTGTGCGACGGGATATCAAGTTTCAGGAGGAGAAAGCCATGCAGTGTTCGCTTGAGAGGGAGCCACACTTGCATGCAGATGAGGAGCTATTAGTTCCTAAGGAGGAGCTTCCGGATGTGGATCAACCACAAGAGGAAGTTCAGGAGGTGGAAGAGACCACCCATGCAGCGCCAACCATCAGAGGGCGCAAGCGCACTACAGAAGCTGAGCGACTGGCTCGAGATGCAGAGAAGGTTGTAGGACCACCTACAGCACAGCGCAGACAGAGACAGTCACCGGATCGGTACACTGGATACATGGCTTTTATGAGTCAATGTGTTGTGACAGAGCCATCCTCTTTTGAGGAAGCTGTGGAGGAACCCGCATGGGTTGATGCCATGATCGAAGAATATGATTCGATCATCAGGAACAGTGCATGGGAGATTGTCCCAAGACCGGTTGGGAAATCAGTTGTAGGTTCGCGATGGATCTAAAAGGTGAAGCAGGCGGCTGACGGGAGTGTGGAGAAGTACAAGGCGAGATTTGTCGCCCGTGGCTTCTCACAGATCGAGGGGATTGACTATGAGGAGACTTTTGCACCTGTCGCTAGGTACTCTTCCATACGGACGATCCTTGCTCTCTCAGCGCAGATGGGGTGGCACATTCATCAGATGGATGTGAAGACTGCGTTCCTCAATGGAGTTATTGAGGAGGAGGTGTACGTAGAGCAGCCTGAAGGTTTTGAGATCTTCAGCAGTGAGTCGCATGTGTGCCGACTCAAGAGAGCACTGTACGGGCTGAAGCAAGCACCTCGTGCTTGGTACACTCGGATAGACAGCTACTTCACCGGCTTGGATTCTCCAAGAGTGAGGCAGATCCAAACCTGTACCAGATTGTGGTGGAGGGGAAGCTGTTGATCATCATACTGTATGTAGATGATCTGATTTTGACTGGCGATGAGCAGTTGATACTTTCATGCAAGGAGGATCTTGCATGAGAGTTTGAGATGAAGGACTTGGGCATCCTTCATTATTTCCTGGGATTGGAGATTTGGCAGCGTAGCGGAGGATTGTTTGTTTCTCAGGGCAAGTATGCTCGGGAGATTCTGGAGAGGTTCAACATGCAAGGCTGCAAGCCTGTTGACACTCCTCTTCCTGGTGGTTGGAGGAAGGAGGATGCTACTTCAGCGGAGGTAGTGGATGCCACTGTCTATCGACAGTTGGTGGGGTCGCTTATGTATCCGGTCAATACACGACCCGATATATGCTATGTTGTTAACCAGCTTTCGCAAGCTATGGTTAAGCCTACCAAGCTCTTCTGGAAGGCAGGCAAGCATGTATTGCGTTATCTTAGTGGCACATCGGGATATGGTCTATGGTACAGACAGGAGGATGGAGCGAAGCTTAGCAGCTTCACTGATGCAGATTGGGCAGGGAGCCCAACGGACCGAAAGAGCACATTTGGAGGAGTTTTCAGTATCGGGTCGACAGCAGTTTCCTGGTACAATAGGAAGCAGAGATTCGTGGCACTCAGTTCAGCAGAGGCTGAGTACATGGCAGCAAGCTTGGCTACATGCGAGGCTATTTGGATGAGGAAGATCCTCGTCGGATTGTTCGAGTCACATTTGGAGCCTACTGTGATTTATTGTGATAACTAGAGTTGCATTAAGCTCTCGGCTAATCTAGTACTTCATGATAGATCCAAACACATCGACATCATGTACCATCATATCAGAGACTGTGTTCAGCGGAGGATCATGATGCTTTCATATATTCCCACGGAGGATCAGGATGCTGACATTCTGACTAAGGCGCTCACCAGGAGCAAAGTCGAGTTCCACAGAGGTAGGATAGGGGTTGCAGATAATCCATATCTTGCTGATAGGGAATGTTGAAAATGTAGCAAGATGATGGAGCCTAGTGAAATGAAGTCGCCTTCACTAGGTGGGCCTGCAGGCTATTTTGGCGCAAAGTCTATTTTTAGACTATGTTTATTTTTAGACATATGGAGCATGGTCTAGGAGTTGCAGTATCCCATTCTTGGATGATTGGTCGAGTTGGTAAAAATAGATGCACCTCTATTTTTAGACATACAGGTCGAAGTCTATTTTTAGACTGCCTATCTAAAAATAGGTCAGTCAAATATTATTAGCCCTTAATAATATTTGGACTATAAACTTCAGTTTATTCTCTTGGAGCACTTCAGTTGGAGCTACAGATGTGGCCCATGCACCTGACAGAAGGAATTACACTATTCCTAGGGGTTTGGTGAGCTCATGCATGGTTGACTTCAGTTAGGACTTCAGTGGCAGAGTTTGGTGGAGTTGATGAGACAGTTGGTGGAGTTGTGTTCGGTTTAACTTAGTTGAACTAGTTTTGTTTAGTTTAACTGGCTAATACACTAGTAATGAGTGGAGTGAATTAAATATTATTTAATTCACTAATTATTAACTCATTATTCAACTCAAGAACACATCAGCTCACTACAGTGCATGGACAGTTCAGTGGAGACCAGTGGAAGAGGTAGATGAAAGGGTGAGTTTGCTATTAGTTGCGACATGAGTTGTCCATGAGTTTTGCACAAGCATTGGAGGAGATTACCCATGAGGATTGCGCAGTTGAAGCCAAGGAGATTCTAACTTGGATCTCTCATTGAACCAACTTGGATTGCGCAGTAGAGGCAGGCAATTAGTGGATGAGTTTTGAACCTGTGACTTGTTCAAAAAAAAAACTGAGCTAGTTTGTGTGTAACTTTTGGAGAAAGTACTGAGTACTTGTGAGGAGTATTGTACTGAGATTTTTACATGTTCTCTTCTATTATAATATACAAAATAGCTGGGGATTTTCAGCTATAAGCTTTCCCCATTACATATTGTGTTTATGTGCGCATGCGACTGTTTCTATTTCCGCAAATTGTTGATCAATTGTAGAAGAGGTTATGTGTTATACATGAATTCAAATTAGTGTGTGACCAGGATAATCTCAGTGGATAAATCTTCATTATTCAGCAAATTTCTGCAGAATGGGTTCCATTTTCATTTCTTTTCTGCAATAAAATATTTGAAAAATAATATTTAATGCTAAATTGTTTATCTATTGTACCTAATCAAAAAATTCAATGATTACATATTACATTCGAAGCACGTTGTTGTTGAGATGGCTCCTCGTGTATTGCAATTATGTCCATTTATTTGACCATCTCCTTGTAAACCTTTTTGTACATTCCTACTAGCATATTTCTGATATCAGCTCGTTCATCCATTGAGATTTTCATAATCTTCCTGAAAATGTAACATGAAAATCAACTATTTAATTTTTATATTGATATATGAAAAGTAAATATAAAAAAAAGTGATATTTATAAATTATTTCTTTGCAGTAATATATACATATAATTCTAGAAAAACATTTAAAGGAATATTACTTTTTAAATCCTTCTTTTTTGTTGTTGTTCTTTTTTGCTACTAAAAGTCTGGCATGTCTCATTGACCAAT
>JAXQQM020082866.1:0-18582 GCA_034641835.2 Pinus albicaulis
GGACCTGTTGTCGCACAGATTGTTCAGGGCACCGCGACAACGGTTCAGACTGGGGGCTGTCACCTTTTATCCCCAATCTCTCTCTTTAAACCGTCTCCTTGCAAGTTAAGGGAGGTAGACCCTATTAGAAATGAAGGATAAATCCGGAGACATACCCAGCTAGGACACCAAATACTTGATAAAATGAACAAGATTCCCACAGTTAGATTTCCGTTAAGACCGATTGCCTTATGAGTCAAATGAAATCTGTTTATGCAATTGTAAACATTGATTGATGACTAACTATGCTTATTAAAAAACACGATTGATTAATGATATTAAGTTGAAAAACACCACAACCATGAATGAAAATGCCAGATGTTTGAAAGATTTCCGGATTTATGATGTTCCAATATAGCCAAGTTCGAAAATTAAAGTGTTCTCTAGTCAAACTTTTAGATAAAAACAAATTTAGCACATTTGACTATCGAAATTTTGAAAATTTTTTATATTTTTGTATTTTATAAAATTTTTTAAGGACTTTTTGGAATTTTTATTGTTTTTTGAATTTTAAAATAAAAAATTCTAAATCTAAGACTAACTAAAAATAAAAAAGGCTCTAATTTTAACAAAACTTGAACTCTAAAGTTAATCTAAATCTAAGTTAATCTAACTAAAACTAAAACTAAAAAATAAAAAATAGAACTAAGTTAAAAAAAAAAAAGCCTACGCTATCTAAATGCAAGTTTAAACAAATCAAATTCTAAAACTAAAGCCGACTACACTAAATTAAAATTATAACAAAACAAAAAGAATTAAATTTGAAACTTACGCTAAAAAATAAAACAAGAAAAACGAAAATCCAAATCTATGTCTAAGACTAAAGCCTGCAAAAATCGAAACTACAGTCATAACGCATCAAAACCCGAAATGAAATAAAATGCCGGCGTGAAGAAATATCTAACGCAGTTTTGTGTGTGCGTTCCTCATTTTAAATGCAGGTCGACTGGAAGGAGCTTGACGGCAGGATGATAGCGTGAGGTAGCTCAGACTTGATTACAGGCGGCTCGATAGATTGGCCACTCTTAAATGCTGCGTTTTGTTTGTATTTTTTTTTATTGCGTTTTGCAGGAGCAGAGCAGAAAAGGGTTCGATGCTGGAGCTGACAACGTGGGAATGGAGTCGAGGGCTTGCAGATGGATGTGTATGGACGCGGGTTTGACGCAGAGGGATATGGACGCGGGCAGAGATGCGTGGCTAGGGTTTGAACGCAGATACAAATGGAAGATCGAAGGGCGGAAAGGCTTGACGTTTATTGCTTTTTTTTTATGTGTGCTGCAGGTCGATTGATCGAGCAGACAGACGAAGGAGAATGGATATGAGGACGGATAGAAGGAATGAACGATGGTGAAGTCGGAGGGCATAGAAGAAAGGAATGGATACGCAGGCAAAGGGATTAATGCAGATGAATGGGCATATAAATGCAGAACTTGGACAAACACATTAACCTCAGATATTCAAATTGTTCAAAATTTTAGATTTTCAGTGCTTCTTGAAACCAAAAACGCCTAGATTTGCCCACAGTGGGGACTTGAGGCCAGATCTGGCCTTTGGAGGCTAGATCTGCCTTGGATCTTAAAAAAATTTCTGATTTGAACCTGTAACCTGCAACAACAGCTCGATTTGAAGACACACACGCCAGTTTTAAAGATTAAACCCTAACAACCTTGAACAATTTACAAATTTACAACTAATTTACAATTAAAAAAAACCCTCATGGTCAGATCTGAATCCGTTTAGCACAATTTTCAGAAGTTTAAAATTTAAGTGAGAGGCACAAGCCTTCGAAACCCTGCAAAATCACAAATATCGTAAGATAGACCCGGAATTTAACAAATAAAGAGCTTATCAGATTATGCTTATTGAGAGTCGGCTGGTCCAACCGAAGACTTCCCCAGACGCCCAATCTTAAAAAAAATTTCCCTGCACACTTAGATCTGAACTTTAGACTGATAGAGATTTAAGAAAACAACATGAGACCTTTGCGGAAAAATCAGAATGTTATTTTATAAACCCAGAAAACTGCATAAGATACCTATATGCAGATTAATCCATGAAGGCCATCAACCATAAAATGCAAGAAACCAAGTAGCAGAGTTTAGAGACAATTCACCACATAGATCTGAGAAGGAACATCCAGATTTGTAACCCCAAAGTCTTTGCTTTATTCCTCAAAAAAGTTTACAAGAGCTTCTAAGAGCAAGTGCACGATCCTGAGATCGGATGACTCAATACTGACAAAGACCTCTAAATTTATAGGACTAGATCTCTAACGGCTAGTTTGGATGATCCTCGTCAAAATAATCTCAACCGTCCAAAAGATTTAATTATCTTTTAATCCGGGACGTTGAAATTAAAATTTGGGGGAAAAAAAAACGAATTTATCATTTAATTCAATTTTAATTAACTCAAAAATACTATTTTTGAGTTAATTACCCCAAAATTTTGACCTTGACTTAACCACCAAGGCCCAAGGGTCCAATATTTCTTAAAATTCTCAATATTCCCTTGGCCTGGGGCTGTCAAAAATCATTTTCCAAGGACCAACAAATTTTGCCTTTAAAGATTTAATCCTAATTTAGGACCCTAAATTAATTAAATTTCTGGTTTAGGATTTTATTAATTACTTGACCAGAAAATTTAATTAATTGACTAAGAGGGGATTATAATTATTTTTCCAACCCTCTTTTACATGAGATAATACATTTACATACATGAAGGGGGAAAACCCATTTGTATAGACCCTCAAATAAATACCCAATTCTGCGACTCAAAACATGATCTAGTAGACCAAGTAGTTGAAACTACTTTTACAAGGACTCAATAGAACACTAGGACTCACTTAGTATGCTGATGATAAAATCCACCCTAGCTTTGGGGTGAGGCTGGAGGGAAAAACTCTGCCGATCACTTTCGTGAATCAGTGAGACAAAAAACCTCCTAGGATAGAGATCATCAACAACATACTAGGCTTACCTAGGTTATTACATACACTGACGGTCTTAGATCATTTACATCATAACAATGCAGAATGGGTTTACATCATTTATAACAATGTCAACTGTCGATGAAATCTGGATGATGGAATCTGAATGGCGCAACCACGTCGAACATGACGAATCCCATTTGAAAAAATGGGGGTGTACTGCTATGGGGTAGTTGACGAAGTGTGGTCAACATCTGGCTCTACTTGGGGACACGTTGCTTCGTTGAAGGAATGTGAGAATCCAGAATCTGCATCCAAGCAACACACAAGATTACATAAGTAGCGTCCATCCAAATATCATCATATAACATTAAGCTCATGAAAAATAGAAGCTCTTCTTTTATTCACTATCCTACTTAACATGAAAATAAATCTACTCTAACTGCAAAATGAAATGCTGAAATAACAAGAAGTAGAGTTAGAAATACGATACACAGGATGCCCTGTGGCATCAGATGTGCTCAATATAATGTATGCTGAGCATTTGCCTACTTTTAGGCAAGTCTGTAGGCTGCTTTTCAGATGTGCCATGGCCGATCTTGCATAATGTAGGACTCTGTCTTATCTGAATGTCAAGCTGCTCTCGACCATTAGACGAATCAAACCACTTACTTCTTCTTTTCTGCTTCTTTCTCTTCTTCTGAGTGGGTTGTGATGTCAGCAATGAGACCACTGTAAACTCCTTGTCCTCATCTTGAAAGTGTTTGTACAAAATATCTGACAAACCTGGAGCATGACCAATACTATTCTGGATATATTCTGTCAATGGTGACACATAAGCTTGGTCTTTCTCAACATCCTTTGTAGCCATAGTTAACTCTTCCTTAATGGGAAAAGTGACCTCCGTGTGATGAGATGGAAACTGCTTCAGCAAACTGGGAGGCCCATCATCTGTTGATGAATCTTCATAATCAAATTTCGGCTGAAACTTTTGTATATGTAATTTTTCCATTTTTTCCAACCTTTCCTGTATGGTATTCATTTCCAATAAGTGATTTTCCTTCATAGCAGTCATTTCCAACAAGTGATCTTCCTTCACGGCAGTGATTTCCTGGGTGTGTCTTGCTTCCATTGCAATCATGTAACTCTGTATAATGGACATCTGATTAGAATGATTAACTTCCATTATCTTCAACCTGTTTTCCATGACATTTATTTCATGTGCATGACTTTCTTCCATGGAAGTTATCTTATTTTGAAGACTGATTTGGTTAGCTTCCATGTTTTGAATTATTTGCATATGATTGGGTTGCACATTCTTAATCATTTGAGCTGGTTCCTTAACCTGACTTTCATGATCTTCTATATGCATGTGATAGTCCTTACCAACAACATTAATTTGATATCTTGCCCTTGCCATTCTACTAGCTATGATTCTTTTGATAACGGGACAAGTAGCCTCTTCATGAAGATCATTACAGGCTCTACAATAAGGAGGAACTTCATCCACATGATTTGCAAACTCAAATTGATTTGTCGGTCTCTGCTCATAAGATAGGTCTCTTTTCTGCAAAGCATTATTATTTCTAGGTTGGGAATTCTGCATTTGAGCCCTTTCCATTTGAACCAACCTAGCCTGTAAGACACTTATTTCTTTAGCATGATTAAGCTCCATGGTTTCAAGCTGTTGCATTAACCTTTTCATAGGGTCATCATCATCTTCTAGAGGTTCTTTCAACTTAGAATCTGTCAAAGATCTATCAAAATCTGGAGTTTTGGACATTCCAGATGCTTTCTTATCCTTTTCAATCTCCTCAGCTAAAGATTGACAAGCTTTATAATTTGCAGTTTTAGCCCGCCTTAACTCATATGAAGTATCAGAATCAAATGCATCAATGTAAAAATTCAGAAGAGAACCATCAGGAGGTTTATGAGTTTGAGATATTTCTCTAAGAATACCATTAAATCTCCCGTTAAATTCTTCAATCGTTTCATTTTCTTTCTTTTTTATGGTACTGATCTCTATTACCAAATGCCGATCTTCCCTTTTATCACCATACTTTTCCTTAAAAGCAGTTACAATGGATTCAAAAGTATTGAATGAATTATCAGGGTTTTCCACGAACCAATCCGCAACATCTTCGCCAAAAGTAAGAACAAAAGTTTTCATCTTTACATCATCAAAATTATTTTTTGCAACTGCAAATCTATTCCACCAGTTAGTGAAAGCAAACAAATGAGATTTAACACTAACTGCATCATTTTCTTGAAAGATAGGTAATTTATCCATTTCAGGGAGATCATGAGGATAACCCTGAATATTAGCAAAATTACACGGGGCAAAAACATCCATGATATCGTTTTTAAGATTTTAGAAATAGATCTGTGTTCAAGAATAATCAAAAGGTCCTCAAGAAGCGAACTTCTTGGCAGGAACTCTTGTAAGAAATGAAAGAGTTGGAGTCGCCACTTGAACATGAAACTAATTCTAAAACAGAGGAAAAAATTGAGAGCTAGCAGATGGATATCACGGGGGGATTCTTGTCTGGGAGTAAAAAGATGAATAAGTGGAGTCGCCACCCAAACAAGAAGCCAACCGAAATGTCCAGGTGCTAAAGATACGATGATGAAATGATTAGTGATATGACGAAAGATAAGACGATGAAAATATGAAGGGATGAAAAGACGCCAGAAAATGTGATCTCTTGCGACAGGCTAATGAATGGCAAAACAAGATCTGAAGATTAGAAAATGTCGTTAAGACCAAGGACAGAAAAGACTCTATCCCTGGCAACGGCGCCAAAAAATGTTGTCGCACAGATTGTTCAGGGCACCGCGACAACGGCTCAGACTGGGGGCTGTCACCTTTTATCCCCAATCTCTCTCTTTAAACCGTCTCCTTGCAAGTTAAGGGAGGTAGACCCTATTAGAAATGAAGGATAAATCCAGGAGACACAGCTAGGACACCAAATACTTGATAAAATGAACAAGATTCCACAGATTAGATTTCACGTTAAGACCAGTGCCTTATGGAGTCAAATGAAATCCTGCTATGCAATTGTAAACCAGTGATTGATGACTAACTGCTGCTTATTAAAACACGATTGATTAATGATATTCGATTGAAAAACACCACAACCATGAATGAAAATGCCAGATGTTTGAAAGATTTCCGGATTTATGATGTTCCAATATAGCCAAGTTCGAAAATTAAAGTGTTCTCTAGTCAAACTTTTAGATAAAAACAAATTTAGCACATTTGACTATCGAAATTTTGAAAATTTTTTATATTTTTGTATTTTATAAAATTTTTTAAGGACTTTTTGGAATTTTTATTGTTTTTTGAATTTTAAAATAAAAAATTCTAAATCTAAGACTAACTAAAAATAAAAAAGGCTCTAATTTTAACAAAACTTGAACTCTAAAGTTAATCTAAATCTAAGTTAATCTAACTAAAACTAAAACTAAAAAATAAAAAATAGAACTAAGTTAAAAAAAAAAAAGCCTACGCTATCTAAATGCAAGTTTAAACAAATCAAATTCTAAAACTAAAGCCGACTACACTAAATTAAAATTATAACAAAACAAAAAGAATTAAATTTGAAACTTACGCTAAAAAATAAAACAAGAAAAACGAAAATCCAAATCTATGTCTAAGACTAAAGCCTGCAAAAATCGAAACTACAGTCATAACGCATCAAAACCCGAAATGAAATAAAATGCCGGCGTGAAGAAATATCTAACGCAGTTTTGTGTGTGCGTTCCTCATTTTAAATGCAGGTCGACTGGAAGGAGCTTGACGGCAGGATGATAGCGTGAGGTAGCTCAGACTTGATTACAGGCGGCTCGATAGATTGGCCACTCTTAAATGCTGCGTTTTGTTTGTATTTTTTTTTATTGCGTTTTGCAGGAGCAGAGCAGAAAAGGGTTCGATGCTGGAGCTGACAACGTGGGAATGGAGTCGAGGGCTTGCAGATGGATGTGTATGGACGCGGGTTTGACGCAGAGGGATATGGACGCGGGCAGAGATGCGTGGCTAGGGTTTGAAGGCAGATACAAATGGAAGATCGAAGGGCGGAAAGGCTTGACGTTTATTGCTTTTTTTTTTTATATGTGTGCTGCAGGTCGATTGATCGAGCAGACAGACGAAGGAGAATGGATATGAGGACGGATAGAAGGAATGAACGATGGTGAAGTCGGAGGGCATAGAAGAAAGGAATGGATACGCAGGCAAAGGGATTAATGCAGATCAATGGGCATATAAATGCAGAACTTGGACAAACACATTAACCTCAGATATTCAAATTGTTCAAAATTTTAGATTTTCAGTGCTTTTTGAAAACAAAAACGCCCAGATTTGCCCACAGTGGGGATTTGAGGCCAGATCTGGCCTTTGGAGGCTAGATCTGCCTTGGATCTTAAAAAAAGTTTCTGATTTGAACCTGTAACCTGCAACAACAGCCAGATTTGAAGACACACACGCCAGTTTTAAATATTAAACCCTAACAACCTTGAACAATTTACAAATTTACAACTAATTTACAATTAAAAAACCCTCATGGTCAGATCTGAATTCGTTTAGCACAATTTTCAGAAGTTTAAAATTTTTAGTGAGAGGCACAAGCCTTCGAAACCCTGCAAAATCACAAATATCGTAAGATAGACCCGAAATTTAGCAAATAAGGAGCTTTTCAGATTTATGTTTATTGAGAGTCGGCTGGTGCAACCGAAGACTTCCCCAGACGCCCAATCTTAAAAAATAATTTCCCTGCACACTTAGATTTGAACTTTAGACTGATAGAGATTTAAGAAAACAACATGAGACCTTTGCAGAAAAATCAGAATGTTATTTTATAAACCCAGAAAACTGCATAAGATACCTATATGCAGATTAATCCATGAAGGCCATCAACCGTAAAATGCAAGAAACCAAGTAGCAGATTTTAGAGACAATTCACCACATAGATCTGAGAAGGAACATCCAGATTTGTAACCCCAAAGTCTTTGCTTTATTCCTCAAAAAAGTTTACAAGAGCTTCTAAGAGCAAGTGCACGATCCTGAGATCGGATGATCCAAGAATGACAAAGACCTCTAAATTTATAGGACTAGATCTCTAACGGCTAGTTTGGATGATCCTCGTCAAAATAATCTCAACCGTCCAAAAGATTTAATTATCTTTTAATCCGGAGCGTTGAAATTAAAATTTTGGGGGAAAAACGAATTTATCATTTAATTCAATTTTAATTAACTCAAAAATATTATTTTTGAGTTAATTACCCCAAAATTTTGACCTTGACTTAACCACCAGGGCCCAAGGGTCCAATATTTCTTAAAATTCTCAATATTCCCTTGGCCTGGGGCTGTCAAAAATCATTTTCCAAGGACCAACAAATTTTGCCTTTAAAGATTTAATCCTAATTTAGGACCTTAAATTAATTAAATTTCTGGTTTAGGATTTTATTAATTAATTGACCAGAAAATTTAATTAATTGACTAAGAGGGGATTATAATTATTTTTCCAACCCTCTTTTACATGAGATAATACTTTTACATACATGAAGGGGGGGGAAACCCATTTGTATAGACCCTCAAATAAATACCCAGTTCTGCGACTCAACATATGATCTAGTAGACCAAGTAGTTCAAACTACTTTTACAAAGACTCGATAAAAAACACTAGGACTCACTTAGCATGCTGATGACAAAATCCATCCTAGCTTTGGGGTGAGGCTGGAGGGAAAAACTCTGCCGATCACTTTCGTGAATCAGTGAGACAAAAAACCTCCTAGAATGGAAGTCATCAACAACATACTAGGCTTACCTAGGTTATTACATACACAGACGGTCTTACTTAGATCATTTACATCATAACAATGCAGAATGGGTTTACATCATTTATAACAATGTCAACTGTCGATGAAATCTGGATGATGGAATCTGAATGGCGCAACTACGTCGAACATGACGAATCCCATTTGAAAAAATGGGGGTGTACTGCTATGGGGTAGTTGACGAAGTGTGGTCAACTTCAGCGTTACCAGAATTATCTTGAGGGCAAACTCAATTACTGGAAGGCCAAGCTCATCAATTATTGTGACCATATCTCTGAAGAGGCTGAATGTACCTAGGAGGTGGATTTATTATCAGAGGGGTCGATTTATTCAGCTGGGACGAGATCATCATTTTCTGAGGTCATATCCTTAAGTGAAGAGTAGCAAAAGTTGTCGAAGTTCTAGTGTTTTGGTAGACCGAGATCAGATTCTTCTATAGGCCGAGTTGTTTCATTGTTGCCATATCTATAAGCCAGGTTCAACAATGCATTGTAAATCTTCAGATCAAGCTAATAAGAATCATGATTTTGCCCCTTTTATATCTCTGTTGCATGTGTTCATTAGTTTGTCTTCCAAGCATTCGATGAAATGTTTGTCTTTGATATGTTTGAAGAAATGCATCAAAGAAGTTTAAATTTATGTGAATTAAAACCAGCATATTTTAGCTTGGGAACAGTACATTACAATATCTTCCTTTATCTTTTGGAATTGCTTCATGCTCCCATCATCCCATTTCAGATCTTAGTCCTTCAAAAAATTTAATATGGGTTTGGTAATCTCTACAAAATTTAGTATGTACCTTTTGATGAAATTTATCCTATTGAATGAAGGTTGCACTAATTTCTTTCTTCTAGGTAATGGGATTTTCTGAATTGCTTCTATGATGGTTGGATCGATCTTGATGCATTCCTTTGACATTATGTTCCTAGGGAGTTTTCTTTCATAAAACTCTGACGACTTACTTCTTTGGATTCAAGGATATCCCATACTTTCAACATCGGTAGAAAACCTTTTTAAGAAGATGAACATGGGCACTTTTTTTTAGACATAGATTACCTTAGGGATTTCCCCCTTGTGTTGGAGAAGAGCCAACCTAATCTGAGGGAAGGTACCACTGAGGTGACAATGGTAGTCTTCTAAGTTTCCCTTGGGGTTTCACATTTATAGTTAGTGTTTTTTTTTCGTAAGTGAGAATTTGGGTGGGAACAGTTTGGCACTATTGCCAAGGATAAAGCCCATTTCCTCATGTCTTGAATTTTTACATTCATATATTGATGATCCTAAAGTTAACAGTTGTGAAAGTTCATCTGCTGACGCCGCATAAGGAGTTTGTGTTGAAGAGATATAATACAATAACATTCTCATAGGGCATTTTTCACTAGATTGCAGAGCTGGAAAGATATTATAGAAGAATGGTATACAAATTAGCATGTCAGTAATAAAAGTCAAGTAGCTCAAGTATTTAGTTTGTTGATGATATAAGTTCCTTATTTTTAATAGATATGGCTAAACCATGTTTAGATGACATCTACAAACCACTTGAATTCTCTCAAATTCATGAAGCTCCACATGAAATTCTAGAAAATTCCATTGATAGCATTCTTACATTCCAAGGAAAGAATGTTGTTTTTGCCTTGGATCATTGGCCAAAATTAGGAGCGTGACATTTAAAATGGGAGGAGTGAGACACTTAGATATCACCACAAAGTTGTTTGCATGTCTCCTGTGGATGATGTTGTGGAATGGTGGAAAGGATTGCTTGATAATTAACTCAATGCATGGCCCCCTTTCAAAATGCTTTCCTTGAGAAATGGGGAGACTGAAGAGATAATAGATACTTATTGGTTGCTCTAAGTAGTGTGAAAGGACATCAGAATGAAACTATAGAAGAGTTTAATAAATGGTTTAACTGGATTGTGCAAAAATCACCATGCAAATATTAGAAGTCTAGAGGCAACCATCCTTATATATTACCTTGATTCAAGTGATGGAGAGCTTGGTTTCCAGATCAGAGAAAAGGATCCCCAGAACCTTAAGGCAGTCCAAATTTCAACGGTTAAAATTGTGAAAAAGATGACCATTGCTAGTAAAACAAATCAACCTAGTTCTTCAAGTGCCAATACTGCCTGAGCTGAAGCAAGATCTTGAGTGGTTAGTACAGTTGATCCTGCTCTTACTCCTGCTGCTGCAACAACATTAATAGAATCTATTAAACATATGGGGTCCATATTTACCGAACAGAACATAGCCATGCAAAGTGGATTGGTACAATTGGAAAGATCTCAGTAGTGAAATAGATATCCAGGAAGGGGAAACGGTGTATTGGATATGTTACCTAGTACGATGCAGGGGCATATTCGTAAGCACCTTTGGTGCTATTGTTAGACATTTACAGGTGTCCAAATTATTCATTGGCATTATACAGAGACTTGTTGATAATTATGGAAGCACACACTTTTCTTGGGATTAACCTTATGGTTCCCCATGGAATTGACCACTGCTCAACTGTGGGTGCAGTTATGTTTTTGATAAAGAAGTCATGTGTGAAGTGATCAATTCATGTCTTTGTGTGTGTTTTGATGGCATGTTCCAGTGTATTCAACATTATGATGATGACATGGTGGTTTATTGGTTAGGAGGGTGTACATTACATAGCCCCTTTTATTACTTGATTGTTATCACCACTTTTAATGTATTCCAGTCCTCATAATGTGTCATTGCTACATTGGATGATGGTATTGAGCTCACCTGTGAGCACTCGGTGGATATAACATATATTTTCACTTTATTCATTTATTTATCATGTTGACTATGGTTATTTAGAGTTTATTTATCCATGCACATGCTGATGGTGATTGAGGTTATTTAACAGTTGATTGTTTTGCGCAAGTATAAGTGATTTTATTGATTAGAAGCCATAGACAAGTCTGCCATAATATGTTGAATCTCCCCTCAGCAAACATGCCACTTTGCTTATCTATCAAGCCATCTAAAAATAGATGCATGTGCATGCTTGGATATCAAACAATCTCCAACCTTCCCCCCCCACCCCCCCAAAAAAAAAACAAAGGAAAAAAGAAAAAAATTCTAGATCATCTACCTGGCAACCAATTGGAACTTGCATGCATATCACTTTCCAATTATTTCCCAGTTCTAAAAATAACCATAGTAGTGTGACTTTCATAGAGCCCCTCTCTGATTTCAAAGTGATTTTCATGCTCACTTGAAATGTTAATGTAGAATAAGGAAGAAGGAAAAGAGGTGTTAACTGTCAAAGATGTTCTTTTACGAAATAATGTGACAAAATGCTTAAGATTGCCTTCTATTATGATAAAATATTCCCTAAATGTTTGCAAATCATCTTAGGCCCAGCGCTGCGTCCTGGTTTACATAACATCAAAGTAATTATCTTTTATGTGTTCCTTAAATTGTTCTTTTCATCTGTCTTACAGCTTGATGCAGAGTACTTATCAGCCACATTAAACGGAGGCCAAGCTGCCATTTTGTCTGTGGGGATTGCTGCTGTTATGGCTGTGACAGGTCTTCAAGTAGCTAAGGGTGTGGTCGGAATTGGGAGCCTTGTGCTTGTTAATGGTCTCATTCTTCAGGTTGCTGGTCCATTGCAGGTTTGTCTATGATGCTTAGCGGAAATGCTATCTGAGTTGGTCTCTTCTTCCTATATATGCAGAATGAGATAAAATTCTTATTGTCATCTTAGGTCAACAGATAGCCCATGGAAATGGAAATTAATGTTCTAATTCAATTACTGGACTGTCCTGAGACCACTAGATGCCTGTCAAGCCTCCTGAAGTATGTAGCTAATAGCAGAAATACATGATAGTAAATATATTGATAATTATGATGAGAGTAGTTGAGGCATTAATGTAGTAAAGTGAGTTTGCTTCCACTCCAACGAGAATCAACGGTTTAGATGTTAATGGCTTCATGCATTTCCGATTGAAAAGCTATAATGTTAATGACTTATGTGGATAATCCACACATGCATTGGGAAAATTTCAATCTAACGCCCCTGGACTATCTAGATTTCAATTTATTCCCGTACAATAATGGTGATAGTAGATACTTCTTCGGCAGGGGGGGCAGTGGCCTCGGTTAGCTTAGAAGGAAAGCTACAATCCTCAACATGATCTAGTCATTTTTGTTTGATGGTGTATAGTTGTATCATTACTTGTGATTCTAGTGTTGAAAATGTCTGATTACATACTGTTCTCCAGTCAGTTTTGCTTGTTTAGTTGATATGAAAACTCAGTTTTTTTTTTCAAGAAGCAAAAGGGAAGAATGGAAAATGAGAGAAATCTATCAAAAAAGATAAACTCATGAATTATATCATAATATTAATGAAAGGAAACTATGGACAAAATTCCTGATAATGAAAATGCTGCTGATACTTTTGAATTAAAAACAATATGAACTTGAGTCACTCCGTTTTCGTTTCTGCTTCTGTGCTTGAAGTGTTGAATTTTATAGTGTCTTTCAACCCAATAATTATCTTTGATCTTTTACATTTTTATTCGTGTTCCATCATTCAACTATTATACAAAAAGACATCAAACAATGCATTAGTACATCCAGCTCATAAAGAGACAATCCGCACAAAGAGCACAAAGATTTACCCTAGGAAAACCGTTAAAGGGAAAAACCCAGCAACCCAATTCAATAGAGAATTCTTTAGATCAACAGAGACACATCTAATTCTAACTAGGTCAAACTTGGTCTACTAGCCATCCTCCTAGTCAAGTCACCTGATCCTGTACTTTCAGAATTTCGGCCTTCCACAGATCCAAGCTATTGGTTGCCATAGATGGCATTCGCTAGCCTCAGAGATAGGTCTGTGCTGCCCCAGAAACTGCTTCAGAAACATCCCTTCGCTGGCCTCAGAATAGGTGTCCTTCGCGGGCCTCAGAACTACATCAAACACTGCCTCATGCCCTCAAGAGATGCGAACTACTTCTTCCACAGATGCGAGTTATTTGTGTCTTTTGGAGAGGGAAACCAGCCCTTTATATAGTTGTTTCCTTAGGCTGAAAGGATGTGTCCCTTGATGGAACCGAATTGTGCATATAGGAAGCCGACTTGACCTTATGGAGCTGTCTAAAACCTTCAAGATTGCTGACTTGACTAGGAGTCGGAAGAAAAATGATTTTGAGTCAAAGTCCCATTGTGACTTTCAAAAAGATCAAAGTTGAATTTTTGAGGGTTTAATTATTATGTAGTAGAAATGTTTGAATACATCTTTGAATACCCTCAAGGTTTATTCAGTTACAAAGATGAAGGAAAAACTGCTCTGGACAGGCTCTGCGCAAATCCAGCGCTGTGTTGAGATTTTGGGGTAGCATCGGATGTGCTCTAGCTCCGAAACTTTGTGGAGGGGTTGGAACACATGAGATCTTCAAGACCCAGAAAGCATTTGGAGAAATTCCATCTGGTGTAAAAGTTATTCAAATAATTACATTTTTTAATGGGGATCTAACTTAGGGAAATTGAAATATTAAAGTGAATTAATTTACACGTGGTGAGAATGTTCTAAGTGACTTGCATCAAGCTTTCTCTAATCTTAGCCATTGATTAGTGATTAGATCATGGCCGTTGATTTCTCAACGAGAAATGTATTAAAGGAAGGCTTGGGGTCAGTTGGAGAATACACACACAGAGTCGAAGAGATCAAATTCTTCTGATGGAGCAATACTCAGACGAAGATCAGATCTGAGTGATTTAGAGAAGCAGTGAGGGGCAGACATTGTGATTGGTCAGAGGACCAAGAGTAGAATGGAGAGCAAGGGCAGCAGAGACACAGAGGAGGCAGCGCAGCCATCAGAGGGTGTGATGCAAACCCTGGAGAGTGTGACGCAGGCCCACGCAGGGGTAGTGCAGAGCCTCCAGAGTCCAAGGTATAGTCCGAAATTAGTTGGAGATCATGGTTTCTAAGCTGGAAGGGTTGAAACTCGATTCTGAGAGAATTTGATCAGCGCAGAGGAAGGTTGATGCAGTCCCTCAGCCAGGGCCACGCAAACTTACACAGTGGCAATGTAGAGACTGCGCGGAGCTAGCTGGGGTTTCACTAGTGACTGCTCAGGATTAGCCGAGATTCACTGAGTGAGGTAAAGCTCACATTTATCTTTGTTTGTCGAGGTTTTCTATGTTGGGTGAGGCGGATTATGGCACCCTCTACTCAAAATATTGTTGCTTAATAATAATAAACCCTCAGAACTACTGCACTGGTTTTCCCGCATTGGGTTTTTCCGGGGAAATTTTTCCGAAAAATCATGTGTGTCCTTTCATATGTGCACTATGTTTTAGTAAATGATCTGTATATGTGTAGGCTGCAGATTGTGTTTACTTTGATGTTTTTTTTAATATTTCAGTTAAATAACTTATGTATAATAAAACAAGTAGGAGAAGTAAATCAATATTTTTGTAGTAGGGTTTCTGTGTTCAGAAATTTTCACATGTTATTAGAGCATTACAGATCAAGCTGAAGCCATCAGCAAGGGGCTGAAGATTTTTGCTGTAGGAAGGGCAGTTGATGCAGCATAGATCCGGGAGAAGGCAGCGCAGCACCAGGAGGGACGAAGACCCAGCAGAAGCGACGCAGAGCCAGTCTATTCACGCAGAGTTGACGCGGAGGCTGACATAGGCCCTAGTGGGTGACCCAGAGCCTGTCAGGCTCACGCTGGGATGACGTAGTGGCTGACGCAGGCCCTAAAGGGTGACGTAGTCAGAGTTGGAGATGTTGTGCCGGTTGCTGGGGCTTGAAGTGCATCTTCTGATCTTTAAAAGTTGTTGTTGGGGCATCGGTTCTGTCGGTGCAAAACAATGCCTAGCAAAGGTGACAAAGTGAAGAGACATAGTCCCTCAGCAGAGTTTTTCCAACAAATCTGAGATTCGATCAAGAGGGTGATCATAGAGGGCTGATTTGGAAGAATTGGTGGAGGATTTCTGGGAGGGAAATCGTTTGTTAGAAGGAGCAATTACTCTAGAGGGTTTCTATCACCAAGAAACCAAGATCCGATCTTTTGTTGAGTGCAGCAGCAGTAGAAGGGAGAAGAGGATCTTTTTCGACAGTTTGAGTAGAGATGACCCCGTACGGACTGAGAGATCAGGATAGGTTAGACAGTGTGTATAACTTTGCGATTTGGAAAGCGAGAATCCTGATAGTCCTAGAGGAGTACGGTATCGGAGACCATGCAGAGAATGTCCAAGCTGTGTCGACTGATGCGGATGTTCTGAAGAAGTTCAACAAAAATCAGGCACAGGCTAAGTGCTTGATCATGGATGGAGCAAAGGATCACGTGGTCCTACACATTGACGAGAAGAAGACGAAAAATGAGGTGTGTACAACTCTGACCACGCTGTAACAAGGAAGCTTTGTCCAACGGAAGATGCTTCTAGAGAACCAGATGCAGATGTTCCAGATGCACAAGGGAGAGGAGATCAATCCCTTCCTCTTCAGATTGCAGACTATCCGAGACTAGCTGATTGCCATGGGGGAAACTCCGGATGATGGGCTCATGGTGAGGACTGCCCTAAATGCAGTCACCGATGAGTGGGAGACCTTTGTCCAAAGTATCTTAGGCAGAGCACAACTCCAAAATTGGGGTGACATGTGAGCAATCCTTTGACAGAATGAGATCCAGAGGATGACCAAGAGGGAATTCAACAACGAAGGTGTCAAGATAAAGAAGGAGGTGGAGGAAGATGCAGCCCTAGCATCTAAGGGACAGCGGCAACAAGGGAAGAAGAAGAAGGACCTATCCAAGGTCCGGTGCTTCAGATGTGGTGAACTTGGGCGCCAACACTTGTCCTAAGTGGAAGGACAAGGGAAGCTTCATATTCCAAGGCAATAACAACTAGCGGGGACAGTGGCAGCAAAGATGATGTGGCCATGAGTGCTCATGTCCCTCGAGAGAAGAGGTGGGGTGATATAGATCTGTAGAGCAGTTACAGATGGTGGTGGAGGGATCCTTGAGGTGTCCAAACTCTTGGATCACATACAAGCTACGGGAGCCTTAAGATAGTAGCAGGAAGACTGGAGCAGTGGGTGCAGAAGATCATGGAGAAGCAGAGGTAGAGCTGGGACGCTGAAGTCTGGAGCAGGCGTAGATGAGAGGCAGTAGCAACGCAGAGGCTGATGGGATTTTAGCAGCGCAAAGGCAATTCTTATGCAGTGCAGTGCAGCAGATAGCGCAAAGCTTTAGAGAGACAATGCAGTGCAACAACAGAGGGTGCTTCAGTGATGAGATGTAGCCCGACTGACTTGTCTATCAGTTGTTGGGTGATTTTCCTTCAGTTGCCTACTTCTCGGCAACTGAGTTGCAGTGCAGCAGTTAGCAGTGGCAGTGCTATAGGCAGCATGATGCAGCAATTTGAGAGGGAGCTGCAGTACAGGTGTGGCTGTGTCAGTGGCAGAGACATGGGCAACAGTACAAAGAGCAGCACCACAGTGGATGGAGGGCAGTAGGCCAAGCATCAACAGCACGAAGACCGATGTTAGAGATCAGAGTGATGCTTTAGTGGGAAACTGCTCTGTGCTGAAACTGCTGCACTGCTCCGTCTGTCACTGGCAGATTTCGGTCTGGAAATCTTTCTCTGTCGACTCACTCAGAGAGAGATTTTCCATGAAAATCTGGTCGTCCTGGACTGGACTGCGCAATTCCTCTGGGGTTTCAATCTGCTGCCTATGCAGCTCTATGATCTCCCTCTTCTGCTCAACACTGGCTCTTTCGGTTGTGCTCTCTTGCTTAACTTGCACTCTGATACCATGTGAAAATTCGATGACTGGAATTCCTACTGCAGCAAGCTGATATTACTTCTCCTGCTTGTTAAATTCTACAAGTTTTTTACTGTGTTCTACAAGTAAATATCGAAGCAAATACAACTGTAGCCGTCACTAAATAAATAAAATACGGAAGCCAAGTACCGAGCAAGAAGAAATAAACACACATATGACACCGTTATTTTTGGACTACTATCCTCGGAAAAACCCAATGTGGGAGAACCGGTGCAGCAGTTGAGGGTTTGTATTATTATGCATTAATTTCTGAATACAATTTGGATGCCCAAATATGGCTATCCAACAGAGAATTTGTTTGGCAGAAAAATTAGTGAGGATTACCTCACACTAACACTGGAGATCCGACACTGACCCAACCCTGAACTGACAAGCCCCACGGTGCCTCTGCGCGTCACAACTTCTGGCGACTGTGTTACTCCCTTCGCCTGATATTTCTGCTGGCTGAATGCTCGATCCTTTGCCCCTCCGGTCTCACACCACAGCTCCCGACACTGTATCTGATCTGACCCTCAAACAAAATAGCGTATCTCTTTAGAGGCTCAATGCTGCCTCTGCGTGGCTCTGCGTTGCCCTACATAGCCCTTACGCTGCCTCTTCTTTTTCTTTCTCTGCCTTCTTTGCGATGTATTCTCGACTCAACAAAAAATCTCTCCAACCAGAAATTATCTATGCCCCTCACTGCAAGAATCACTTCGATGACCTCTCCGGTTGCTCTGTGCTGCTCACTTGAGAAATCGATCTCTAGATCCTCTCAATGTCTTTTCCAAATGGCTGTCGAAGTCCTCCTTATAATCTTCTCGTTGAGAAATCAATCACGGAAAATTTTAAGAACCCCCCTAAATTTATGTATATAATAAATGGGCGAATCCCCATGATACATAGGAAAAATGGAAGGCGATTTTATTAATAATATAATATGTATAAATAATTTTTTGGCGAATCTCTCACGAGATCATATTATCTTGTAAAATCA